>PVLC010006090.1:22604-71748 GCA_004027655.1 Graphiurus murinus | reverse complement strand
TTTTTTTTTTTTTTTTTTTTTTTTTTTTTTTTTTTTTTTTTTTTTTTTTTTTTTTTTTTTTTTTGCGGTACTGGGGATTGAACTCAGAGGCATTCTACCTCCGAGCTATACCCCCAGCCCTATTTTTTATTCTTTATTTTGAAACCGAGTCTCACTAAGTTGCGGAGTGCCTCACTAGGTAGCTGAGGCTGGCCAGGAACCCGGATCCTCCGGTCTTAGCCTCCCGAATGCTGGGATTACAAGCGTGCGCCACGATGCCCGGCTTTGAACGTTTCTTTCTAGTTTTCTCTCCCTAGCAATACCTCAACCCCACACCAAGGGGCCGAGCATAGGTGCTTAATAAACACTCAAGAAAGCGGCTGGGCTAGCTCTGCTCCGCCTCGCCCAACCGGGTTTGCCAGGACTGAGCTTCTTCTGCCAGGAGGAAGGATGACTCACACCGTGAGCAGTAGCCCTCACTTTCGAGGTTCCAGAAGGCCTTTCTGCACCGAAACTTCTCCGACAGTCGGCCAGCATGCCTCAAATTCCCAGCAGCGGCATCTGCGTCGGGCCTCCAGGGAGAAGCAGCATCAGTAAGACCTCCGCAGCCGCTCTCAAGCGGACAGGAGTTAGCCGGCGTGGCTCTCCGTGGCCCGGTGGTCAACGGGTCCAGAAGCCGGCCATGCAGCCCGGTGCTCAGGAACTTGGACTTGGGGGACGAGACCTAGATGGGAAGGAAGGCCTACCCAAGGAGTCACAGCTCGCCCGCCCACAGAGTACTGACCTGGGTCCCACGGCAACCGGAGAGTTAGTTGCAAAGGCCGTGAGACGGCTGCAGAACCCCAAAGCCCACCGGGCAGAGACCGCGAAGGGAACCGGCAAGCCCCCCAGGAACAAGAGAGGGACAGCGTCATCAACTCACTGGGGTGGAGCGTCACAGGCAGGGAACGGAGCACAGAGTCTTGGGGGCGAGGACGCTGGCTGTATCTCACGGAAGCAGACAAGAGTAGAATGGGCAAGCAGGGAGAGCTGGATGGGCTTCAGGAATATATACCCTCGGGTGGGCGGGAGGGCGTGCGGAGGGCGGAGCCCTCCAGAACTTTCCTAATGAAAACTCAGGCCCGGTGAGAAGCCCTAAGATTGGAAGGCAGGAGGCAGGAGGCAGGAGATGCAGGTGAAGGGTATTTAGGGAGAACTGCCCAGCCAAGCACTTGATAAGGCTCTGCTGGAACTCGGAAGGGCACAGGTGCGGTGGATAAAGGAGAGACCAGCCAGGGGGAGAGGCGACACCTGGAGCGCCGGGCTAGATGGAGGCCTGTCTCTAAACTCAAAAAATATGAATGACACCGCCGGGAGTGCAAACACCCTAAGACTCAGGCCAGAAGGGACTAAGGAGAGCTGTTCTCTCCAGATACAAAGAATAGGGACAGTCCCTTCCCATCCAGGTGAGAAACCAGGAGCCGGAGCAAAGCCCTCACAGTGAAGGTCACCAGGGTGGGAGAGACTAATGAATCAGGGTGACCCCAGAGCCCAAAGGGAGCCCGTCGGGTTCTCAGCTGCGGACTGCAGAGACCAAACGAGCCAGAGATTGCATGGGGGCCTGGAGGAACGCGGCCTGCAGGATGAGGGGGGACCAAGAGCAGCCGGAGGCCCCCAGGCGAGGCTCACCTGCGGGCAGTTAGAAGACCCAGCCCCCGAGGGAGCTCCCGCAGGTCCCGTTCCTCGGCTTGCTTGCTGCGGGTTCAAAGAGCCAGGCCACAGCCAGATTGTTGTGCAAAGGTGGGCCGCACACTCTGGGTGGCTGGGTGCTGGAAAGTGACCACTGGCCCTTCCAGTCTCTGCTCTAGGGGCCATCAGGACTCACACCAGCGTGGGCTCCCTGGATGCAGTGCAGAGTTCAGATGCTTGATATCCAAAATAAGCTAATAATAATAATAATCCCACTAAGCAGTTTCTAAGTCAATGCACGATTTCCAGTGGGCGCACTGATTTGGGATGGCCTCTCGGCTCCTGTCAGCATCCAGAATCCAAAATCCCAGCTATGAGGCCTGATAATATCCAAGGTTGAGCGTCCTAGCAAGTACTCCTGTGCTTAAGAATTCAGTTGTCGCCTAATGGGTGCAGATAGAGATATGGAGGTCTATCAAACCAGTGTGCAGGCGCTCACCACCACCCACTGCCCACTTAAAAAACGGTTGCCATGGTAGATTTTACACGTGTATTTGGGGGACAGTAGAAACAAAAGCTTTGTTTTTGTCCTGTCAAATAAAAACCACCTCATTCTCTTAGAACGACTACTCAAAAGTGGAAAGAAAACACCTGAGTTTATTGATCGACGCCCAGCTCAGCCCTGTTATTTAACCACTTCCCCAAGGGAGCAGCGAGCGTACGCCTCCTGCAGTTGTCTTCAGAAAGAAAAGACGTGAAAAGAGGCTTGCTGGCGGGTGGAGGTGTTTGTGCATACGTGCAGGGGGACAGGAGGTGACAGAAATGGATTTGTAACCTTCCTGGATTCCCCTCCATGCTACTTGGTACCACCCCGCACAGTTCCACCTGCTCCTACATGGGCGTCAGCTCAGGAGAGCCTGCCCCACGCCCTCGCCTGCCCCTTGCTCCCAGCGATTCTCCCCACCTGGGCAGCCTGTCCCCAGCTACCTGCCTAAATCCCTGCCATCTGTAGGGTTCTCCTCGGCCCTGGGCGGCCACGAGGCCCACGCACACCACCATCACTGTAACCTCGGAATTCCTTGAACACGGGCCAGAGGCTCACGGGGCCCTCGTTTGAGTTTGACAACGCCCGCCCTTATTCACCTGCCTCTAGTGACTACACACACTTCAATCAAGATTGAGAGCCAGGTGTGGTGGTGCATTCTTGTAATCCCAGTCCTTGGGAGGCTGAGACAGAAGGATGACAGGTTTGAGGACAGTCTCAGCAAGTAGTGAGACTCTCATCAACCTAGCAAGACCCTGTTTCAAAGTAAAAATAAAAAGGGCTAGGGGTGTAACTCGGAGGTAAAATTCCCCTGGGTTCAATCCCCAGTACCACAAAAAAAAAAAAAAACAAGATTAAGATCCTAAGTGATGCCAGGTGTGGGGACACACACTTATAATCCTAGTACTTAGGAAGCTAAGACAGGAGGATTGCAGTTTTGATTACAGCCTCAGCAGCAATGTAGCAAGACTCTTAGCAACTTAGTGAGACTCTGATTCCAAATAAAAAATAAGGGCCGGGGGTGTAGCTCGGAGGTTGAATGCTCCCTGGGTTCAAACCCCCTGTACCACAAAAAAAAAAAAAAAATTAAGATCCTAAGTGCCAGCGTGACCATGCTCCCTCCCCCCCACCTCCACCTAGATAGAAATACTTAATATATATGGAGTAGCTGATTCACTACAAAAGTGAAAAACTGCAATAGAGCTGAAAAGTGCCTTTTGCATAACTTTTTAAGCCCTCTCCAGAGGCTGCAGGTGGAGAGCTTGCCTCGCAGGCTGAGACCCTGGGTTCCATCCCAGCACCTCCAAAATTTAAAAGAAAGCTCTGAGTTGTGATGTAAGAATTCCTCTATTACCAGGGAGGCCACCTGTTTTTGCTTTTGTACAAACCATGGTTTGTGTGGTGTTGGGAACCCTCCACCTGTTTGGTGCTTGTCTAATACTGCCTGATGTGAGTAAGTAATTAGACTCTTCTGTATATAGGTGTGGTTTAAATAATACTGAAGACTGTTTAGGAGAGGGAATTCTGGCTTTTGGTCCAGTGTGTGTGTGTGTGTGTGTGTGTGTGTGTGTGTGTGTGTGTGTGTGTGTGTGTTCTGACAATCTCTAGCACCTAGTAAGTACCCAATAGATATTATCTAATTGGATGATTCACTTAAAGGATAAAAATAGAAATATAGATACAGATTTTCTGCACAGTAATAAAATGACTACCAGTGCTCTAAGGCGCTCACCCCCCTTACTAATGGTGAGACAGCAGAATGTGTTTTAGAAATGATCTTGCTCATGAAGTTTGTCCTTTTTTTTTTTAATGTCTAAAGAATAGTGACTGAAATCTGGCAGGTGATTTCCCTGGAAGCATCCCAGGGATGAGGCTAAGAGAAAAAAAACTCAGAGCCACAGCCTAGGTTTGCTTAGTCACTGCACCCGGGACCTGGAAGTCTTCCTACGCTGCCAATAAGCTGAAAAATGCAGGCAGCCCCTCTGTCAGATGGCAGGGCACCAGGGGACAGACCAGAGGGAAGAGAAGCTTCTGGTCCCTTAAGAAAGCACCCCCATACAGCTCTGGAGCTGGGCGCCCCTACCAGATGGCGTCTGTCAGCTTAGGAAGTGAGGTGGCAAAGATGTACCACCCTGGCCACCTCCTGGTGACAAGTCAAGCAGGACCAGGAGGATCAGGCTGGAATGAGGGTGGGTTTGGGGGGGCGAGAGTGGGCCCAGGAGACGGGAGGAGAGACAGAAGAGGCGGTGCCACACTGCATGACAGGATAACCTCAGAGGGACCCTGGGGACCAGGCAAAAGAACAAGGCTCAAGCCTGGTGCTGGAACGCCCCAAGAGTCCCAGGCACAGAAAGTCTCACTGCCCGGGGTTCTGTTTGTCCAGCAAGTGTGGTGGAAATTCTGGATCCGGGTCTGGCTGAAGGCCAAGCCGCGCAAGCAGGCGTGGTGAACAGGGAGGAAGGCAGGAGCTAGGTGCTGTTTGGCGTGGTGAACAGGGAGGAAGGCAGGAGCTAGGTGCTGTTTGGCGTGGTGAGCAGGGAGGAAGGCTGGCGCTAGGTGCTCTTTGGCGTGGTGAGGAGGGAGGAAGGCTGGCGCTAGGTGCTGTTTGGCTTGGTGAGGAGGGAGGAAGGCTGGCGCTAGGTGCTCTTTGGCGTGGTGAGGAGGGAGGAAGGCGGGAGCTAGGTGCTGTTTGGCGTGGTGAGCAGGGAGGAAGGCTGGCGCTAGGTGCTCTTTGTCTCCGTCTATTTCTCCCTCCGCCTTTACATCTCCTGTTTCCTATTTCCTACCATCTTCCTCCCCTTGTGCAAGCTTGTCCCGTTGCAGACCTAAGAGAAATCGGGACGAACCTGTTTCTAAGGTAAGAGAGGGAGGAAGGGCCCAAGAAGGAAAATATGGAGGCGCAGTTGCCTGGGAAGTGTGGAGGGGGGGAGGGGAACTACGGCTCCTGAGAGCAGTGCCAGATCACGACCCAGCTTTGCGCAGAACTGGCTGCTTAACCTTGGGGAACTTACACAATTCCTCCCTGCCTCTGATTCCATGCTTGTAAAATGGAGAAGGAAAAAAAGAAAGAGAAAGAGAGAGAGAGGGAGAGAGAGAGGGAGAGAGACACTACTTCATCATTTGACAGTAGATGAAAAGATTACTTAGCACAGTACCTGATACTCAATATCTCAACTCTTCCTTTTTTTTTTTTTTTTTTTTTTTGCGGTACTAGGGGTTGAACTCAGGGGCGTTCTACCTCCGAGCTACTACACCCCCAGCCCTATTTTTTATTCCTTATTTTGAAACCGGGGTCTCACTAAGTTGTGGAGTGCCTCACTAGGTAGCTGAGGCTGGCCTCGAACCCGGATCCTCCAGTCTCAGCCTCCCGAATGCTGGGATTACAAGCATGCACCACCACGCCTGGCTACCTCTTCCTTTCTTAATTTTTTTTTTTTCTGAAATACTGATGAATATTGAATATTCTGAGTCCTTTTTTTTTTTTTTTTTTTCTCAGTACTAGGGACTGAACCCAAGGGCATTCTACCTCTGAGCTACACCCCCAGCCCAGCCCATTTTTTATTTATTTATTTTTTTTTTTGTAGTACTGGGGATTGAACATTGAACCCAGGGGTAATCTACCTCTGAACTACACCCCCAGCCCTATTTTTTATTCTTTTATTTTGAAACAGGGTCTCACTAAGTTGTGGAGGGCCTCACTAAGTAGCTGAGGCTGGCCGCGAACCTGTGATCTTCCTGTCTCAACCTCCCAAGTACTGGGATTACAACATGAGCCACCATGCCCAGCCTGAGTCTTTTTTTTTTTTCTTTTTTTTTAAAGTTCACACTACTTTCTCACTGCTGTAAGATGAGTATCAAGCTCATTAATTGACTGGGGGAGAGGGGTAGGGTGGCTCATCATCCACAAAGATGAAGACCAGGCAGGTTTCGGATTCCTTCTCCTAGTGTATAACAGGGCTGGAGACATGTGATTTGGGGCAAAGATGGCTGAGATGTGCCACAGGGAAAGAGGTCTCAGGTCCTCAGAGCATGCTGCAGGGTCTGCTCTAAATCACGAGACTTCCCCAGATTTTAGTTTTCCTGCTAAATGGACATTACACCCTTTCTGCACCCCTGGCAAAGACTCTTCTCTTGGCTTCTACGAGCTGAGCTTGTTTAGATTCCGCATATAAGAGAGGCCATGTGGTTCTTGTCTTTCTGTGCCTGGTTTACTAGACTGAGCGCCATGTCTTCCCTTCCGTGTCTGTTCATATGCCACAAGTGACAGAATTCCCTTCTGCTTGAAGCCGCACAGTACTCCATTGTACGTACATACCTGCCTCCTTTATCCACTCACCCAGCCTTGGGGTGTATCTGTGTCTAGGTACTGTGATTCATGTACAGCATGGTAAGAATACTGGACTGTGTCCTTGAAGGTGCTATGAGACTAAATCTTATGTGTACTCAAAACACACACACACACACACACACACACACACACACAAATGTAAGTTATTATGTGAGGTGATGGGTATGCTAATATTAATTACCTTGATAGTGACAATCATTCTCACAATATCAAAACATCACATTGCATGTTTTGAATATATACTACTTTTATTTGTCAATTATACCTCAATAAAGCTACAGAAAAATAAAATAAAATTTATCAGTCAACTAACCAATTAATAAAGACTGAATCCAGCCAGGCCTGGTGGTGCCTGCCTGTAATCCCAGTACTTGGGAGGCTGAGACAGGAGGATCACAGATTTGAGGCCTGCCTCACCAATTTAGCGAAAACCTCTGCAACTTAGTCAGACCTTGCTTTAAAATAAAAAAATAAAAAGGGCTAGGGATGGAGCTGAGTTCAATCCTCAGTACCACACACACACACACACACACACACACACACACACACACACACACACAAAACCATTGACTTCATGGTCTCTCTTCTGTCTTCAGGAACTCTCATACATGAATAAATGAATAATTGAATATTTATCATTCCCCTGGGAAATGCACAGACAGTAAAAGAGACTATCAGAGTCAATCTTGATTTTCATCTTCAAGCATAAAAATTTTAATGCATATATTATAGTAGAGAAAATGGTAAAGGAGGCTCAATTTGAAATTCAAATCATGACCTAACATATTTATCTAAGGTACAAATGTGTACCGACGGAAACCCTGCGGTACAGAGGTCAACATCTGTACTAGGATGGGGGCATGGCTAGCCCAGGTGTCATAGAAGGGGGAACGTGGTGTCTCCCAATCCATCCCAGGCAAAGCCTGTGGACGACACTTACTGACTCTGGCTAACATCCGTGGTCATGGATAGACATGGAATATTATCATACTTGGCTTAAAAAACTAAATTCCTGAGCCCGTGGTGGTGCACACCTATAATCTCAGTACTTGGGAGGCTGAGACAGGAGGATCGGGTTCTCAGCCAGCTTCAGCTACTTAGTGAGACCCTCTGCAACTTAGTGAGACCCTGTTTCAAAATAAAGAATTAAAAATGGGGCTGGAGCAATAGGTTGGAGGTAGAATGAATGCCCCTGGGTTCAATCCCCAGTTCTGAAAAAAAAAAACCTAAATTCCTACCTGGGTGTGGTGGTGCACACCTATAATGCCAGTACTTGGGAAGCTGAGACAGGAAGATTGCAGGTTTGAGGCCAGCCTCTGCATCTTAGTGAGACCCTCAGCAACTTAATTTAGTGAGACCCTATTTCAAGATAAAAAATAAAATTGGGCTGGGGGTAGGTGTAGCTCAGAGGTAGAACACCCCTGGGTTCAGTCTTCAGCACCAAAAAAAAAAAAAAAAAGAAAAAAGAAATTGCTTTGATTGCATTACAAGTTATTTTCATTTTTTCTTCTCCTCTTCAATCTCTTAAACTAGAAGGAGGGACCCTGAGGATAGATAGTAAGAAACAAATAGGAACGGAGCAGAAATCTTTGTAAACATACCAGAGACCCAGAGGCCAGACTTACAGAGCTTGGTACTTTCTTATTTAACCTGAATTAAGCAACGGAATAGATTTCAACATTCACACAATAAAAGCAAATCAGTTCTGCCATCTGGGGTTTACTTCCTTATTAAAAATTAATGCACAGGAATGAGACAAAGCCTCTTGGAGCATGCAGCTCAAATATCTCAGCTTCATCCCGGTGCAGTGGCCCGTGTCTATAATCCCAGCACTTGGGAGGATGAGACAGGAGGATCACAGGTTCCAGGCCAGCCCCAGCAACTTAGTGAGACCCTGTTTTATAATTAAAATCAAAAAGGGCAGGAGAGGTAGAATACCCTTGGGCTCAATTCCCAGCACCACATATACACACAAAAATCTCACTTTTTTTTCCCCTTTTAAGTCAAGGACGGTACTTCAATCTCTGGACCATTTCTTTTGGTGAGTTTAATACTGATGGAAAAGGTCAGCCTGGCAGCTCCAAAGAATTCCAGCCTCTGTTTATTTATCTACCTAAGGGACAAAGTTTGGATCTTGGACTGCCCCGGAATACTTGAATCATACTGCTTGGACTAGAAGCCACCCTAGAGTGGAGAAAGAAAATACATAGTCCAGCTAAACCCATCCAGTTTTAAGAAGGCCATTAGTCAACCCCAGTTTAGGAAGGGTTTGAACAAACAGACGGGACTGAAATAGACTGAAGTCGCAAGCATGGCGGCTCAGCTGTCACTCAAGGTTCTGCTCTGGCAGGACACCTGCGGACAGGTCATGGGTCTCGGTTCCTTGGGGGATGCAGGACTCCCAATGCAGCACCATGTGGGAGAACGGCTTACGCCACACACCCCAAGATTGAAAGGGGGCACGAGGCAATGCCCTCAACTGAGGAGGTCACAAGAGGCCGGTCCCAAACACATTCCAGAATACCTCCCATGTTCCTCTTTTAGAACGTTGATCTTTTGTACAAGTGGTAACATTTTTATTTGATAGTTAAGAGTCCCTAATTTTTTTTTTTCTGAAGTAGGTTACAGAAGGGGTTGCGGGAGGTAGCATAAAAATCAGTAGTATTCCAAGACACCTTTACTGAGATTAGAAAAGTAAGATGCCAATGTATACTCCCTTGCTAAAAGGCAAAACTGCTCCAAAAATCAGAATTGAAGCTGGGTGTGGTGGTGCTCACCTATAATCCCAGTACTTGGGAGGCTAAGACAGGAGGATCACAGGTTCAAGACTAGCTTCAGCAACTTAGAGAGGCTCTCAGAAATCTAACAAGACTCTGTTTCAAAATAAAAATAAAAAGGCTGGAGGTAAGGTATAGCTTGGAAGTAGAATGCCCCTGGATTCAATCCCCAGTATAAATAAATAAATAAATAAATAAATAAATCAGAACTGAAGGCAACGTTATCCCCTGAAATTTATGCCTGCTGTAAAAAAAAAAAAATCCTTATCATCAGCACAATAAACTAGAAGTATGCATATGTGAAAGAAAAAAAGTAGAAGAAAAGGGTCACAGTTTACAAACGAAAGGGAAGAAATGGGAACATCTCATGTATAACAACGAGAACTTAAAAAAAAAAAAAAAGCTCCACACACAAAGTGATTTAATCCCCAAACTAAACACGCCTGGGACAAGATTTTCCAGACTGGCAGTTGGACAGCAAAGAGTACGCTTGGTACAGCGGAAAGTATTTGAAGCAGGACGTTGCTTAACGTCATGAACTACAAGGCAAAGTCCCTTCTGTTGAAGGAAGAGGCTGTCAAAATCCAGTTTTTATTCCTCCCTCCCATAAATCCAGGACCATGAAAGTCTATGAAAACACAAAATAATGCCCAGGATCCGGGGGGTAGGGGGGGGATGACCTTCATTTTTCTGTGCTGGTGTATAAACCCAATTCTTCACAAGAATTTATTGGAAGACTCAGACTCTGCGTGAGAAAGTAAAACCACTCTGGATTTCGGTGGAACTCGATTTTCACAGGGCTCACGCTGAATCTCCAGCCTGGAAATAATCAGCCTTCAAGGTCAATCTCAGGAACACCCAGCTGACGAGGTCCACATCTCTCTTCGCAGGTTCCTCTTGCTGACCCATGCCCGGCCCTGCAGCGGGTAGCCTATGATGAGCCCTCTTGTCTCCGGATTGGTTTCCTTTGCATGCAACTTCTCCCCAGCTGGGAGTCACCATGGAGATGGCTGGTGGTGACATTTGCCAGAGCCCCACAGATGCAAAGCACCCTCCAGGATGAACCTCTTCAGGCTAGCCCTTGATCTCCAGCCCCCAGGCTAGCAGGACGCACCGTGGCTACTCCGTAGGCACTTCCTTTGAGTGGAGAGGTTTCCGCAGCCCTGCAGGCAGCTCAAATGATGATCAATAACCCTTTTGTCCAGCCCATTTCAGCTGCAGAGCGCCGTCAAGAGAAACGATACCTTTTGTAAAAGCCAGAAGAGAATGGTCATTCCCAGTCTCCCAGACCGCTCCGTCAAGACACACAGCCACTGTCATGGAAGTGAGAGGTGTGGTATTCCGTGGAAAACCCAGTTCTAAAAATGCACAATGCCCAGCTCTGGCTCTGAGCGTAATGGCAAGGTTCACAGCGGAAGCCCAGGCTTCTCTTAGCAAGACAAGAATGGCAATAAGCAGAGAAAGTTTGTCTTAGATACCTTGACCCGCCCTCTGCCTTTACTGTCTCTAAAACATTAAGGGGAAAGAAGGCTGAAGGAAGAGAAGGCTCACCACCACGTGCAGGGGGTTTTCTTTCACATTTTAATTTGCAGCTAGGGCCTGCAGCATCTCTCCAAGGAACAGAGGTCCCATCAATGAAATCGGAGCCCGAGCACCTCAGGATTTACATGCACACCAGGTTGCTGGTGTTCAGCACAGAGCCAGGCTCCCAAGAAGCAGATGAAGCTCAGTAAAATGGGGTGTTTGGTAACAAATAAACAATGCCACAGGATTTGATACAAATGAAGCCACTTCTGTGTATCCAATTTATTAAACACCTTCAGGTTGGAACACTCTAATGATAAATAGTATCTCTCTCCCACTTTCCCAAAACAAAACAAAACAGATACTTATGGTCCTTGGGCACAGATTTTATTACTTAGTAGGTTAGTGATACATGATATCCACTTTTAAAAATACAGCTAGTGGTGGCAGAGTATGCCTTTAATCCCAGTACTTGGGAGGCTGAGACAGGAGGATCACAGGTTCCAGGCCAGCCTCAGCAGTTTAGCAAGATCCTGTTTCAAAATAAAAAAAAATAAAAAGCCAGGCATGATAGCACATGCCTGTAATCCTTGTACTTGGGAGACAGAGACACAAGGATCACAAGTTCGCAGCCAGCCTCAGCAACTTAGTGAGGCTGTCTGCAATTTAGTGAGACCCTGTTTCAAACTAAAATAATAAAATACAGCTGTGTAGCTCAGAAGTAGAATGTTCTGAATTCAGTCCCCAGTAACACAAAAATACATACACACAGAGCTCAGAGGTGGAATGCCCCAGTACCAAAAAAAAAGAATTAAAAATACAGAAGAGAACGCTTGTAATCCCAGCATTCGGGAGGCTGAGACCGGAAGATCCGGGTTCGCGGCCAGCCTCAGCTACCTAGTGAGGCACTCCGCAACTTAGTGAGACTCGGTTTCAAAATAAAGAATAAAAAAAATAGGGCTGGGGGTGTAGCTTGGAGGTAGAATGCCCCTGAGTTCAATCCCCAGTGCCGCAAAAAAAAAAAAAAAAAAATACAGAAGAGAGAGGCTGGGCATGGTGGTATACACCTGTAATCCCAATAGAGGATTACAAGACAGGAGGATCAGAGGTTATAGGCCAGTGTGCAGTAACTTAGCAGAAGCTTGTTTCAAAAATAAAAGTAATAAAAAAGGCTGGGGTGTAGCTCAGTGGTAGAACACCTCTGGGTTCAATCCCCATTCCAAAAAATTAAATTAATAATAATAATAATAATAATTAATAATGGGCAAGTGCAGCTCCTGTGTGTAGGCAGGAAGCTAACGGGCCCCAGAGCTGGCGTGCTAGGGGGCGATTGTTTAAAGCCCAAAGGATACGGCAAGCTCCCTTGGATGTGCACTTAAGCTGCGTGTTAGTTTCCTTTCTTCCCCTGAAGCCCTTTTCAGGAACCCTCTCTGAGAAGCCAGATGCTTCCGTACAAGGCACAGAGAGGAACGTGGAATGGAGGAGCTCACCTGCCCCACTGGCCCCTGCACACAGAGGCTCCCGCCGCTGCCTGACCAAGCTCCTGTCCTCTGGCCAGTGCTGTCCTCCAAACACCCGGGGCTCCTGTCTCCTGCCGGCGTATCTGCCTGTGCCCTGCCCTGCAGCTCTCTGTAGAGCACGCCAGGTGGCCTCGCGTTGCTGCCACGTGAGGTGAGGACCGCAGGAAGCACAGACCACGCAAAGACTGTGCCAATTACACGAGAGAGCCACCACCGTTCTGATCAGCCTCTCTGGCCACCCGACTCCCCGCCCGCCAGGGCCCCTGTTCTTTAAGCTCTGGTTGCTAAGAGTCACTCTGTCTCCTCCCCAGTGCACCCCAACCCAAGGCTGAGTCTTTTCCCGGAGTCTGCAGGCCTGAGCTGTCTCTGTATGAGGCCTGGGTCCCCGTGCCCCGAGTCCAGCCCAGGGTCAGCCCAGACTCCTTGCTGAGCCCCTGGGGCGGCTGCGGCTGTCATTGACCCCCTGGGCCGTCCTGCTTCTCCCACATTCTTCATCTTATTCCTGGCAAGTCAGGAACCATGAATGGACCATCTGTCCTTTCCAAAAAGTCTCAGGAGCTCCCCGCCAGGACACCACCTCATGGACTCTTAAGGTCATGTCCAACCCAAAGTGGCCACAGGTTCCCCTGGGAGCCTCCCCTCCCAGACTCCCAGCTTCGATGTTGTCCAGTCTGCTGGCCACCAGCCTCGTGAGGAATTAAAATTAAACAAGATGGAAGATTCAGTTGCTTGGTGGCCCCAACCACATTTCAAGGACCTCGCAGCTACAGGTAGCTAGCGGCCGCGGTACTGGGAGGTGCAGATCCAGAGCGCCTGAGCACCCCAGGGAGTTGCACAGTGCACAGAGGAGCTTAGATAGAGCGCTATATGCACCTGTGGGCTGTTGCTCCGGCCACAGGAAGCCGGTCTCTGTACACACTGGGACGGGGCAGTTTGCTCCAGCAGGATTCATCCAAGCAACCCCGTGAACAAAGGGAATGTGGAGCTAGGTTTTGAAATCCTGAGACCATCTTCTACCCAAATGGTATCTCTGATATATGAAGGATTTTCATATAATTTCTAATAGTATGGTTTCAAACAGGGGTAACATTTCAGAGAGCAGACCAGCAGGAAAAAAGAAAAAAAAAAAAAAAAACCGAGAAGGTAGAAGTCCTTTTTCAAGGAAACAAACAACCTTCCCTGTGACAGGCTGTGTGGGCATGGAAAGGCCATTGAGAGTCTGTCTGGGGATATTTCCACTGGCTTTTATGTTCCTTTCCTTGACTTTAGCAATGCTACACTGCAACTAGATAGCACTAACCTGTTATTAACCCAGGCCTGGACAGACCATAGCCTGCTATTTGACAAATGCTTAAGGTACACGACTTCTATAAAGGCTCCATTTCCCTCAAGTCGGTATTAGAAATGTACCCAAGTACCCTGTGACCAGGTGGTTTCATTCTAGCACATCTATATGTCAAATCAAGAGCAGAGAGGATGGGGGGGGGGGACAAAAGAAAGGAAAAAGAAAACAAATAAATGGATATTAAAACACACTGTGTGTGTGTGTGTTTGTGTGTGTGAGAGAGAGAGAGAGAGAGAGACAGACAGACAGACAGACAGACAGACTGAACCTGAACCCAGGAGCATTCTACCTCTGAGCTACAGCCTCTGTACATTTATTTTATTCTATTTTTGTGTGCTTTTGTTTTATTGATTTGTGTGTGTGTGTGTGTGTGTGTGTGTGTGTGTGTGTGTGTGTTGTTTCATTTTGTTTTGGAACGGGGTCTCACGAGGTTGCCGAGAGTCTCACTACTTTGCTGAGGCTGTCCCCAAACCCACCTCCTCCTGCCTCAGCCTCCCAGGTACTAGGATTGCAGGCATGCGCCACCACACCCAGCTTCAGCTCGACTTTTACCCCAGTCACTGCCAACTTTCCTTTGCCAATAGCAGCAGCATCCAAAGCTGGGCTTTCTGCTTTGGGGCCACTTTTTCTTTTTTTTTTTTTTTAATTGGTGCATTATAATCATACATCTTTGTGAGGTACAAGCTGGTAAAAGCATACGTGCACACATTTCTCATTTAACCCTTCCCCAATTCCTGCCCCACTCCCTCACCCTCCCTCCTTCTCAGGTTCAGTTTAGTGATTGACTTTGATATGTTCATGAAAGTACATCATGTGCATTAGGGTGCCCCCCCATCACCTACAGTTAAGTCACCTTCTTTGCTCATCTAACGTGTCTCCTTCTTCATCTAGAGTCCCTCTTATGACCAACTTTCTCCCTAGCTTCCACATATTAGAGAGAGCATCCAATTTTTTACTTTTTGTGACTGACTAATCTCACTTAACATGTTTTCCAGTTCTATCCATTTCCTGCAAATGACATGATTTTGTTCTTCTTTATGGCTGAGTAAAATTCCATTGTGTTCATATCCTATAGCTCATATCCATGTAAACATCTGAGTACTAGGGTTAAGTACTACTTACCATAGAATCAGGGTTGCAAAGAATGGACTTTGTAGGTAGAAATTGAACATGACCCCCACCGTTCATGCTTTGGAAACTTAGTTCCGAGTGCAGTGTGCTGGAAAGGGAGGGACCTTTAAGAGGTGATCAGACCAGGAGGGGAGGGCCCTCACCAACCAGCGGGTCAAGGCTGTTGTGGCCAGGGCTGGCTATATAAACCAAGTTCAGCTCTCTCTGGTGCATATTCATTCATAGTCATATCTCTCTCTCTCTCTCTCTCTCTCTCTCTCTCTCTCTCTCTCTCTCTCCTCTCTCTCCTCTCTCTCCTCTCTCTTCTCTCTTCCCTTTCTTTCTCTCTTTCTCCCTCTCCTCTCTCCCTCCCTCCCTCCCACCCCTCCTCTCCCCTCTTCTCTCTCTCTCTTTCTCCTCCCTTTCCTTTCTTCTCTCTCTCTTTCTATCTCTCCTCTCTCTCCCTCCCTCCCTCTCCTCTTCCCTCTCCTCTTCTCTCTCTCTCTCTCTCTCTCTCTCTCTCTCTCTCTCTCTCTCTCGTAACTTGGGGTTGGGAGAAGAAAGTTCAGGAAGTATTATATCTTCTATCTATTTATATTTGTTTCCAGAACTTTCCAAAAGGCAGAAATGGAAAAGGTAGACGTCATATCTAACTCTGAAGATGTGACCGTACCCAGTTCTCAGCTGGTGCCAACAGGTCCCAATCGGGTGACACAGACACCCGGGGCTTAACCCAGCAGTCACAGAAAAATAACCAGCAAACACGCACTCCCTAAAAGGGCCTGGGATGTTTCCTCCAAATAATGAGAAGAAGAAGATGAAAACCATAGAAGACTAAGTGGGGATTTCCTCAAATTTTTATTAAGGCTCCTTTTAAAAACACATCCAAGCTGGGCATAGTGGCGCATGCTTGTAAACCCAGTACTTGGGAGGCTGAGACGGGAGGATCACAGGTTGGCAGGCAGCCTCAGCTACTTAGTGAGGCCCTCCACAACTTAGTGACACCCTGTTTCAAAATAAAGAATTTTAAAAAATGGGCTGGGGGTGTAGCTCCGAGGTAGAATGCCCCTGGGTTCAATACCCAGTAACACACACACACACACACACACACACACACACACACACACACACACAAAACACATCCAAGGCCAGCGTGGAAGAAGAAATATGGGAATGGGAACATCAGCTAGCCAACCAGACACGGAGAAAAGCATCCATTCTGTTGACATCTCACAAGGAGCAGGTGGAGCCAGGCGTGGTGGTGCACACCTGTAATGCCAGCACTTGGGAGACTGAGGCAGGAGGATCGCAGGTTTGCAGCCAGCCTCTGCAACTTAGTGAGACCCTCAGTAACTTAGCGAAAGCCTGTTTCAAAATAAATAAAATAAAATAAGGCTTGGGGTATAGCTCAAAGATAGAATTCCCCTGGGCTCAATCCCAGTCCCAAACAACAAAAAAAAAAAAAATGGAAGAAACAAAAACCCAGGAGCATATGGTAGGATCCGGCAAGCTGGGCTACCCTGTGTGCAGTTTCTAACAAGATGCACGAACGCCATTTTCTGCTTATTGACATCTCCGTGGGCTGAAAAGAAGAAATGTGTCTTGGTGCAGCTGGTATTAGGAATAAATCTACCTCCACAAATGGTACTTGACGAGTGTGAGTCATGACTCATTATCCTCCTTACATTTTGCATCTCCACTTAAACAAAAACATTTACATCTTTTATCCTGACTTTGCTAGACTATAAAATCAGATGATTCATCACTGGTAGGTAACCAGGTTAGCAAAAGAGAAAGTGAGAGAGGAGAGAAAGGAAGAAGCAGCAACAAACAGAAATGAAATGAGTGATATAATATGTCTTAAACCTGGAACTGAACCCAGGAACGGGCTCAGGGGGGCTGCAGACGCCCTCCACCTCCAAGCCCAAGAAACCAGGACCAGCTACGACACCAGTCTCTTGGCCCGCATGCAACAGCAGCTAGTCCAGGAAGAAGAGAAGTTCAGGAACTCAAACCTCTCCCTGAAGTAGCTGTTCCTGCAGGGAACCTGGCTCTCACCACATGTAAGGGGTTCCCCTATATACTCCCCCCATTTTATTCTTATTATATATATATATATATATATATATTTTTTTTTTTTTTTTTTTTTTTTGCGGTACTGGGGATTGAACTCAGGCAGGGGCATTCTACCTCCGAGCTACACCCCCAGCCCTATTTTTTATTCTTTACTTTGAAACCGAGTCTCACTAAGTTGCGGAGTGCCTCACTAGGTAGCTGAGGCTGGCCGCGAACCCGGATCCTTCGGTCTCAGCCTCCCGAATGCTGGGATTACAAGCGTGCGCCACCACGCCCGTCTCTTATTTTATATTTTTATTGGTGCATTGTAATCATGCATCTTGATGCGCTTCAGGGTGATGGAGGCACACGTGCACACAGCACTGGGGGAGCCCTCCCCCAGTTCCCACCCCCCTCCCTCTCCCTCCAGCACAGTGATCAGCTTTGATGACTTTGTGTATGGACATCATGTCCACTGAGGTGTTTCCCTCTTCAAGTCTCTCTCCTCCACTCCCGTCTCCCTCAGTAAGGTCCCCTCCCTCACTCCACTAAGATTTCTCCTCCTTTGTCTGGAGTCCCTCCTGTGTCCTGATTTCTCCCTAGCTTCCACATATGAGAGAAAACATCTGAGCCGGGTGTGGTGACACACGCTTGTAATCCCAGCATTCAGGAGGCTGAGACCAGAGGATCCGGGTTCGCGGCCAGCCTCAGCTACCTAGTGAGGCCCTCCGCAACTTAGTGAGACCTGGTTTCAAAATAAAGAATAAAAAATAGGACTGGGGGTATAGCTCGAAGGTAGAATGCCCCTGAGTTCAATCCCTAGTACTGCAAAAAAAAAAAATCTGACCTTTCACTTTTTGTGACTGACTAATCACACTTAGCATAATAGTCTCCATTTCCCTGCAAATGACACAATTTTGTTCTTCTTTATGGCTGGGTAGAAGTCCATTGTGCGTAGATACTATAATTTTGCAATCCATTTATTTGACAGACACTGTGGGCAAGCTGATAATCCTTTTTCTCTAGGTCAGCGGCCATGAAAATATTCTCTGACGCCTGAAAAGAAGAACTCAGATGTCACAAGCTGTAACATGCTAGAGTCACAGGCATGGATAGACCGTGTAAACCATCCACACTCCTCCAGAGCTGGAGTTCCCATGTCTGGGGTTATCAGCTCCAGCTAAGGAAAAAGCCTAATTTCTACCCCTAGTGGCCAAAAGGGTTCCATCTCTGTTGCAGAATGAAGATCCAGTATCTTTACACATCCAAACTGTCCCACTATTTGTGACTTCCTTCCTAAAATGCAGATTATCCTTGTGCCACAAAGTCAGGCCACAGGGTTCCACTCGGTAACCCTCACCCTTGAGCAGGGTCTGGCTTAGGTTAGTTAACCAGCATGCCCAAGTCCCCCCATGAGCCAGAACCTATCCTTCCATGCCCACCAAAGCACTGAGTGGACCGGCATGGAGAGAGAGATGAACCCAGGACATGGAAGAGACCGAAGATCTTGGCTGCTAAGAGGAGAAGAGTTAGCAAGTGTGAACCCAAATTCTTGTGCTTGAAACCCTAATGCCCAGCACCTAATTCAGCATGTAACTGTAGTTTAAGATTATGATAGATGTGGAATGTGCCCTGAAAGGTCATTGGTGTTCAGAGCTGACGTAATTGAATCATGAGGATGTAATCTCATTGGTAGGTAAAGGCACTGTAATGGATTTGCTGGATGGTAACCCAGGCTGGTGGTGTGTGACTAGAGAAGATGGGTCCCTGGGGGTGTGGCTTTAGGGATTGTCTTTGAATCCTGATGCTTGCTTGTTCTCTTGCTTCTGATCTCCATGATGTGAGATGAGAGCCTTTGCTCTCTCCCTCTCTCTGCTTCCAGCTGCCATGCAGTAAGCTCCAAAACCCCGCCCTCACAGGAACTGAACCCAGAATCTCCAAGAAACTGTGAGCAAATAAACTCTCCTTCCTCTAAGTTGTGTGTCTAGGCCTTTAGGATTAGAGCAGTGAAAAATGTGGACTGACACAAAGACAGTCTCCTAAAGAGGTGATCGAGTTAAAATAAGATCGTTAGGGTGGCCCCCATTCCAGTTTGACGGCTGTGCTTATGGGAAGAAATCAGGCCACAGACACCCAGAGAGAGAAGACCCTGCAAGCCAGGTAGAGAGGCCCCAGAGGAACCAACACTGGCAACACCTTCATCCATCCCAGGCTTCCAGCCTCCAGAGCCACGAGAAAACAAGCTTCTGTGGCTTAAGCTGCCTTGTTAACACTCTTGTTGCATAGCCCCAGCAGGTCAATACAGGCAGGAGCAGAACAAGTCTTGAGCAACCATGCTAGAACCAGAGACCTCACTAATTTTCCCTGTATGCACAGCCCTCTTCCCCTCCAAGACTCAAGAACCCAGGACCCTCACACTTTTCCCCAACTAAAACTAAGTAATAGATCATTTCACCCCAAAAGCTCTTGACTCTTGATTTTGGGAAAGCAATCTTATTAAACGCATACGCGATCACACTATTCCAAATCACGACTGTTGTACACCCTGTGGCTGTAGGCTAGTGCTCTTTTTTATCACTTCCCTTCTTCCTCCAGTCCCCAGGAACAGAAGAAGGATGGTCAACGCTTACTGAGAAAAATTAAGGATTTTTATGCAAAGGGATAATTCAGAAAGGTTAAAGTAACTTCTCCAGCAGTGGATCCAAAAATCAATCCCACTATTTCTTACTCCAAAGCTCTCATTTTTTTTTTCCACCAAGTCTCACAGTTTCTTCCCGATAGCTGAGATGGCCAAGATTTTATAGAATATTTCTATTAGGAAAAATAAAGTCACTGTAAACACTATCTTAATACCCCCAGAGATTTAAATTGATATTAATTAGATGCTCTCTACCATGTAAGGCTGTACAGAAACTAAATTATAAACCATCGAACTGCAAGTTCCACACATCATGCTAAAAATGAACAGAAGGGGCAACATCACCCTTGACTGGTTTCGTTTTTTTCTGGAAGATAACTCAATGAAATACCTACTTTCAAGATATGGAAGCGGGCAATGTGAATTTCAGGCTTTCCTGGCAATGGTTGGCTACTGGAGGATCCTGGTCCGTTGACAAGGCCATTCCGTCTCTCTGGGACCATGGGCCAAGAAGATAAGCACTGACCCTTCCAGCAGGATCCTTTCATGCTTCCTGCCTGGGTGCAGAGCATGAAATCAGCAGTTATCTGTATCTTATATTGAGCCCTAAATCAGATTTTAATTTAATTTTCCTTCTGGAGACCTGATTAGGAACCAGCACATTCAGGAGATGTTTGGACAAAAGTGAAGTGCTATTCCCTACGCAGGAAAACTGGAGATCACGGTCACCAAGGAACTGCAGGGCTAACCCCTGGGGGCAGAAGGGAGGGGAGAAGAGCCTGACCCACTCATCCCCCACCTTTCTACTTGCTACCCAAATGCTTGTTCTGCCTGCGAATAAAAGCTGTAACAAGCATAATGCCACCTTGCTGCCTGCAAGAATCGTGCACACCATTGAATACGCCGGGCTTTCTCACAAGTGCCATTCAATTTCTACAAAACCCCTCAGCTCCTGGTTCTCAACGATCATAGCTTTTTGCTTACGTAACCCGATTGTCTTCTTAACTGCTGTATAAAATTAGAGAGAACATTAGAAGCCACAGGGAAATAAACGGAAGCAGGGGTGAAAGCAGAGAAGCCCACTTTACAGGAGGGAGTTTTGGAAAAGCTGAACTGGGGAGGCATCCATGTGACAAGGAGGTGAGGCGCGGGGCTGTGTGCTCGGCTCCACTGCCGGTGTGGTTGAGAATCGGATGTTCCAGGGAGAGAATGTGTGTGGGGGCAGGTGAGGCAGGAGGCAGGACCAGGCTCCGGACGGACAGACAGACGCATTCACACAGGGACAGCCGGAGAAGCCCAAGAAGCCGAAGGAGAAGGGAGGTGGGTAACCAGTCACTCTTCAAAGCCCTGGTCTCCAATATGGTAGCCCCTCACCGGCCGGCCGCTGAGCACTGGGAACCCGGCTGGTCCACACGCACAGGTGCTGGGCACAAACGCACGCTGGGTGTTGAGGCCTAAGGGGCGGTCCAAGGGGAAAGCATTTGGGAGCTCACTGCTAATCTTTCAGAGAGCCATCTTGGAGTGTGGTGGGCGGGTCACGCAGGAGGCAGTGAGTGAATAAACCGTCACTCTATCTAGAATGTTTTGGCAGGAGATAGAGAAGTGGAGTTAGGGACATTTTGTTTTGTTCATGGTAAGGAAGACCTAAATGTGTTTGTACAAAGTATTCCAGACCCGTGTGTGTGTGTGTGTGTGTGTCTCACTGGAGACTGACTTCAGGGGCATTCTACCTCTGAACTACACCCTCAGCCCTATTTTATTTTATTTTATCTCAAAGCAGGATCTCGCTACATCGCTGAAAATCTTGGAGACCTCGAACCTGCAAGCCTCCTCCCACATACTGGGATCACAGGTATGCACCACCACATCCAGCAAAAAATAAATAAAAATGTATTGTGGTACGAGGAATCAAGCTCAGGGCCTCCCACATGTTAGGCAAGCACTCTTCCACTGAGCTACCTCCCCAGCCCTCCAGCCAGCTTTGGACCCCAGCAGGCCCAGACAAACTGCCTCCTTAAGCCACCTTCTCATCCACACTGCGGCATCTGGGAGCAGTTCACACACCAGCACAAAGAGAGAAGAGGATGGCTATGGAATGAAAGGCATTGTATAATTTATCAGGAAAGCAGCATGGGCCTTCCATGGTTCCGTTTTTGTCTTAAACCTTGGACAAGGTCAAGAGAAAGGCGGGAAGGGCCAAGAGACTGCTACCTTGTGGCCTGAGAGTATCTTAGCATGGGCACCTCTAAGCACATCGCAGATCCTAGGATCCCAAGACTTGTCACCAGGAGATGGCTTCCCAACTGACATTGTCTGAATGCAAATTCATCGGGAAATTTCTACACAGCTGCAAAGAATTTTATTGCTAACTAACCTCAAAGAAAGCATGCCCCATGCTGCCAGAGAGCATTTGTGCTGATCTTTCCTCCTGCTCTGTGGTGCCCAAGTAAAAATGAATTTTGAAAAGGGCAACAGGAGATGGCTATCTGTAACTTCTGACAGGTGACTCATGGTAAAAATGGGCCCTCCTGCACACCAGTCGCAGAGTCAGGCTGTAATTTTGGATAGGCTACAGGCCATTATAAACACTCACAAAATAGCAAGCATGGAACGAGCTTACAGAAGGCAAATCACCTGTCAGCTCGTTAAAAACATCCAAGAGGTCCTTTCACACAAACAGTAGACATTCTTCAGTCTTTTTGTGATTTCTTTTGTAGAAAAGAAATGGAAGAATTCATGTCACTTAACAACGCAGACACAACGTGCGTGTGTACTTCACGTGTATATTGCATAACTGGTAAGCTTCCCCTATTGAGTTCCTCCAATAAAGAATTGTAAATCTTTATTGCAAGTCCAATTTAACACGCTTTGCATAGAGAAGAAACTCGCAGAGAAACTAACAAGCCCTCGGCCCACACACATCTGCTGCTACAAGTACTTGGGGGTTAACCTTATGCTACTAAGAACTTGGAAACACTACAGGATTGCAAGAGGGGCAGCTATAAGAGGCAGTTGTTTCTCTGATATAGTATCTATATATATATTTTTTTCTTAATTGAAGGAGCATTATACAGGGGTTTTAATTCCACCAAGATAATGGGGTAATGCATGAAAGTAGAACCAACAAATTAATACCAAGGTGCATTAACAGTAACGATTCTCTTAGTTCATTTCCGGACCATTCAAAATATTTAGCAACTTAGCTCATGGAATGGCTTCCCATAAATGATCTCGGTCTTAAGGTCGGATAGGGCAGCAGTTTATCAAACAGGCTTTGGCATGGGCCTTGTGTCTTGGCTATGTGGTTTTAAACTCCCTTTGCTTTGGTTAAAATGAAGGCAACAGTGTATTCCTGCAGGGCTACGGTTTGGAAGAGTGTCCCCCCAAAGGTCTATGCATTAAAGACTCAGTCCCCATGGTGGCACCGTTGGGAGACAGTGGAGCTTTTAAGAGGTGGGACCTGATGGGAGGTCTTTAGATCATTGGAGATGTGTCCTCATAGGGAATTATGGGATACCAGCCCCTGGCTACTTTTTTTTTTCTTCCCATTGATGAGGTGAGCAGTTTTGCTCCCAAAGGCATTCCTACGATGGCTTGCTGTCTGGCCACAGGCCCAAAGTAACAGAGCTGACTGATCATTTCCTGGAACCTGCAATGCTGTGAGCTGAAATAAACCTCTCGTCTTTATAAGTGGGTTATCTCAGGTATTTCATTACAGGCAAGAATAGCTGGCTAACACACTGTCTTGTACATGAGTTTAATATATATATATATATATATATATATATATATATATATATATATATATATATATATATAATTATATATGATGACAAGCTTGTCTCTGGCCTTGCTCACTCTCGCTACCCAGTTTCCATATTGCAGCTGACAACACTGAACTTTCCTGCCCAGAGCAGGGACACAGCCAAAGCAGGAGCCCTACTTATATTCTCAACACTAACCACATTCAACAAAGGTTCCTTGGTTCCTTTTTCTTTCTTTCTTTCTTTCTCTTTCTTTCTTTCTTTCTTTCTTTCTTTCTTTCTTTTTGGTGCTAGATATTGAACCCAGGGTCATTCTACCTCTGAGATACACCCATACACCCTGAACCCTTTTTTTCCTTTTAGTTTAAAACAGGGTCTCACTAAGTTGCTGAGGCTGGCTTCGAACCTGCAACTCTCCTGTCTCAGCCTCCCAAGTACTGGGATTACAGGCATTTGCCACCATATCCAGGTCAATAAAGGTTCTTAAACAGACAATCCACTCCAGGATAAAAACCCACATTCCTTTAAACAGCATTCAGGGTCAGCCTTTAAATTTTTATAAAGATTTTCTTTGCGAATCCCCGACTGTGGGTCCCAAAATGTCTATTCCGATGTGTAGTGGGATGAAGGTTGAAATGAATGGGCCGCCAGGTAAATCTGACCCACCTGCTGCACCCGTGATACTAATTGGTGAGTATTTTTTATATTCAGATGCTCTGACATGCACTGAAAGAGAAGGCCAAAACACCTAATTTTTTAAAGATTAAGTACAAGTCTCCAAATGCACTGTGTGCTGCAGCAAGAAGCTGGAAAACGGACACTCCAGGAAGCCTCTGGTCACGCTGCCAGCTGGCGTGCTGATACAAAAACAATTCTGAGGCGCCCGGCTCCCCGGTGCCACCTGGCCGCAGCTCATGCCTCCTCGCCTCTGAGCCTTTGCTAGAAGTATTTCCCTCCCCTGTCTCTCCTGCATCCTCTCTGTCCTTCCATTGGATGCCAAGAAGCCCACCCTGATCAATGGGCAGTGGAATTTCCTACACTCCAAAACATTAAACACAAGTCTGAGAGGTCAAATCATCTCCCAGTGGCTCAACTGGACCAGGTGATGACTTGAGAGGAATTTGATGAGTTTATATTAATGAGCTTACAATATTGTGAGCTTCTGTTATTCATGAATTATATTGTTCTTGAGTTTATATTGTTGGTGGGTGTATATGAATGTGATAAGCAATAGAAAGCAAGAAGAAGCTGGGCGTGTTGACACACGCTTATAATCCCAGCATTTGGGAGGCTGAGACCTGAGGATCCGGGTTCGCGGCCAGCCTCAGCTACCTAGTGAGGCACTCTGCAACTTAGTGAGACCCTGTTTCAAAATAAAGAATAAAAAATAGGACTGGAGGTATAGCTCGGAGGTAGAATGCCCCTGAGTTCAATCCCCAGTACCACAAAAAAAAAAAAAAATAGAAATTTAAGGTGAGGAGAATAAAGAAAAAGACCTATTAACATTGGTGCCACGCCCTCCACGGGAACCATTTCAAAAATGTGAAGATTTTAAGAAAAACTTCCTAATAAAATGCAGTGGTTATAGGGGAGAACCCAGTATTACAGTGGAAAACAATAAAGCAAAACATATTCCTTGAGAAATGGCCCAATAAAAGTAAGCTAAAGGAAATAACCTTGAAAATAGAACAGCATAAAAAAAGTCCAGACTCTTACCTAATATTACACAGAAGAAAAAAAAGGGCTTTGCCAAAATATTAAAGGAAATTGTCCACCCCTGATAACTCAGTCGTTCTCTTAGGTTTGTGAAAGGCAGCGGCATCGGTTGATAAAAGGAAACATTATCAGGCATTTTCCTTGGGAAATATTTCCCTGTTAAGTTAAATGTTACATAAACATTCCTGATTTCCATGGGCTACTTTTAGTCATCTGGATGACAGACATTAATAATTAAGTACAGAACAAAAGTCCTCTGTGTACCCACCGTGCAAGCTATAAATGTCCAGCTTGCTATGCCTCTTTTGAAGTGAATCACTTATCCTAGATATAAATACTATTAAGAATTATTAAATCCCGACAGAAGTCCATCTATGGATCAGAACACATATTTTTAAGTGGGCTCCTTTAAAATCGTTCCCTTTAAATCTGTTGCTAAGCTTCTCAGTGGTTTGCGTCAGTATTTCTCTCTGTCTTATCATCAAAAAGGCAGCCATATTATCAATAAAAAAAAAATATGACGGGGATAAGCGACAACTTATGCTACGGCTTTTTTCTAGGTCTTGGAACACATTTGCCACCATTCCTCCAGAGTAATCTATGAAGAGCAGACTTTAATTCCAGTTTCAAAAACATAGAGATCATTATGTTCTCAAGAGCTATTTTCCCCTCCACCCTTCAGCTTTTTTAACTTTGAGCACCTCTTTTCTGAAAAACGAAGTCCTCCTGGATTCGTTATGCTTGTGCCAAACATTAAGAGACACAGAAGATTTTGCCCTGGTATCATGTTTCTGTTAAATATTTTCTTCCCCCTCTCAACTCGCTCACTTAGGAGCAGGTTGAAGAAAATGTCACGGTAGAGAGTGACATTAAAGGTCACACAGTATGGGGTGATCTATGTTCTTTTTTTTTTTTTTTTTGCGGTACTGGGGATTGAACTCAGGGGCATTCTACCTCCGAGCTATACCCCCAGCCCTATTTTTTATTCTTTATTTTGAAACTGAATCTCACTAAGTTGTGGAATGCCTCACTAGGTAGCTGAGGCTGGCCGCAAACCCAGATCCTCCGGTCTCAGCCTCCCGAATGCTGGGATTACAAGCTTACAAGCGTGCGCCACCACGCCCGGCTCCTGGGGGGGAGGGGTGATCTAAAAATAGTAACCAGAAGTTTATTTTCCTCCTCAAAAGTCAGACGATCAAAGCCAGTGACATCACTTCACTCTCCAAGTAAAAATAAAGTTCGGTGAGCAAGAATTCATTTGCATATTTGCTCCGATCTTAATGGAGAAAGGACTTCGTTAATGAAATTCCCTTACCCAAACCCAGAGCAAATGTAGTAATAAAAAGAGCTACAGGGTAGATGAGATTAAATTAACAAATAAGACGTTTCTTTTAAATTCCCTAAGAAGAGAGAACATCCAGCCCACCAGCGGGAATGTGAAACCACAGATTAAAACAGAGAATGTGTTCAGGCAAATAGATGGGCTCATGGGCAGGGGGCAGGTGGGCGCCAGCCCAGGATTCTCTATCACAATGCAAGTTCAAGGACGCGTGCAGAACTTACTTAACAGTACCAGCTGCTCTTGAGCCACAATGAGGACTCGTGACCTATAAAACTAATATTTTTGCCAAGCACACATTTGTCCTATTGATAAGTGAGACCCCAGCCAATGCCATACTGTATCTACTTATTTTCAAGAAGTGTTTAAAAAGGGGCCCAGTGATCTAGAGGTGTAGTTCAGTAGTAAGGCATAGTGCTTAGACCACAGTAAACCCTGGGTTCAATCCCCAGCTCCAAAAAAAGAAACTTTGTGCCTCAGAGGAAAATGACCCCAGAGAGAGAGCTAAATACAAGTGCTACTGACTGACACTGACATGCCAAGAAAGCAGAGTTCTAAAAATAGGTATCGTTCCTAGCAAAAAAAAAAAAACTTAAAGTTTTGGATCAATCAAAACATGCAGTGTTTCAGTGTTTATTTATTTTTTTTTTTTAGTGAATTAGTTGTTTGGTGTGATTAATTATATCACAAATTCTATATGGTGTGATGTGATGGATGAGTTTCACTATTAAGGAGAAATTATGTCGAATTAACATGTGCACAGGTTTAAGACTAGGCTTAAGGAAATGTGATTTGGTGACTACAGCTCAGGATGTCAACTGAAAGAGCTTAGTGAGAAAGAACCCTTCCACGATGCCACAGCAAGCTACACAGAAATACCGGGTTCAGTGTTCATGGACGGAAAGACTAGATTTAATAGAGATACCATTTCACCCCAGATGGATAGACATTAATTCCCTCTTGAATAAAATGGAAAAATATAGATTCAATGATAAGGGAAATGAGGGACTGATTTGACATCTTACCTGTCTGACTTCAGGTTCTGCCCGTGGCTCTTGCCAGTTTAAAAGTCCTTGGGGACTATCTAGAAACTGTTTTCAGATACAAATGAAGAAGGAAGCTTTAGGGACAAGCCCACAGCATCCCGTAAGCACCAGGACACACAGGAGAGAGTGAAAACATCTTTGCTGAATGGCACAGTCCCATGCATAGATAACCATGGTCCCACCAGTCCACACACTGGTGCACCATGCAGGGAACACACCAACCCGACACACGTGCCATCCGGTATTGAGAGCATGCATACCGATCTGGAGCCCCCCACAAAGTCAATCATGTATTCAAATGAGAATGAAGCCTGGAAACCTATTAATTAGCATCCACCTGACAGCACAGCCTTGGCCTCCTAGCATTTATGGGGATTTTTCTTTTCCCTACCGCAAGTGAAAAATGTTATGCTCTTAAGTACTTCAGTTTATGGCCTGGAAGAATCATATCAAAAAAACAACAATAACTTGTCCCTGCTCATAAAAATAGACTGAAGTTATCTAACCCTAAAAATAGATAAGACTTATCCCCAATAGCAGGGCCCTTTCTGGAAGTTGTGCTGCTGAGTTACACAATTTTCAAACTCCTCGTGGGACCAAAAAAAAAAAACAGCAAAAGAAGATGTCATTATTAATTTTCTCTCTTACGCAAAGATTCGCAAGTCCTTCTCCTTGATTTATTTCCCAGATTCTGACTCGGTCAGATTTTTAGTTTGCTCTGTGATTCACGGCACTGGGCAATAGTATCACCAATTGTTAAAAAAAAGATTTTAACATCTATTTCTGTATCCTAGAAAGACTTCGGAGTGATCCTTATTCCCTCTTCTTGCCAAAGTCTGGCAAGGAAACTCAATGGCGGGAAATAAACAACCTCTGTTCCATCCCTACTGTGTGAATCATGGAACGGGCGTGACTTAGGGGAGCGTCCGTGCTAGTCTCCCTGACATTCAGGGCCTTGTTTTACTTTACACCTTTCCGGAGCAACATTTTTGTTTGTTAAAACATCTGTCTTTTTTTTTTTTTTCTTGCTGTGAGATTCTCACATGAAATTTTGTTCTGTAGAAAATGTCCTGGGTGGAACCAAAACTAGAAATGAAATAGATACGGCAGTGTATCATCATTCCATATAAAGAAAGTCAGGTACCTATCTTTCACTTCCTAATTTGTGCCCAAGTGTTACCTGGCTCATCTTTGCCCATCCTTCAGTGCCCCACCCATAGAGGTCATCACTCGGTAGGGAGACGCTCAGGGTCATTTGAAGAGGCCTCTGGACCATTTGATCCAACCCTTCTTTTCTTCCCATTTGATGCTCAGAACCTTTTATAGTAATTGTGCAAAGAGGAGAGCTAGATGCGTGGCTTGGTTAGCTTGAGTCTGGGCCCCTTCTTCAATTGATCTTGGCACGTGGAAATGTAGGCCTTTGGCTTTCACACTGTGGAGGGCTCAGCGTACCCAGGGCAAAGTGCCGGCCGCCCTGGGTACACTGACACACCACAGAGCGGACTAATCAGCACTCCACCTAGCACAGCACTGGTCTAAGAACATTCTCTAAAAAGTTACAGAATAAGCCGAGACAGGAGGATTGCAGGTTCAAGTCCAGCCTCAGCAACTTAGTGAGGCCCTTGGCAACTTGGACTGTTTCAAACTAAAAGAATAAAATAGGGCTGAGGGTGTAGCTCAGAGGTAGAATGCCCCTGGGTTACATCCCCAGCGCCAAAAAAAAGAATATATAACTGACTGCTACTGACTGATACTTGGCATATACCTCATGCAAACATTTAGATAAGGTAAAACGTACTGTATCTGGTTTGACATGGGCAGAAGGGGACATTTTTGTCTTAATTGTGTCTTTGATGCGTGGTCTGCATGTGGTTGGCTAGTTTTGAGTCAATCCTGTAAGAATCATCATCCCAAAGGCAGGTGTGTTTTAGGAAAGAGTGGTAGGCATGGGTTGAGAACACTAAAGAGATTAAGATACAAGCTTTACTATTACAGACGTCTGTTGAAAGCTCTTGCTTTTAAACCACTTGTGTGAAGTATGAAACACACAGAATTTGCACACGTAAGTGTGTTTACTGTTGATGTTTTTATAAGCTGTAAATTGTATGTGCAATACAGCGCCGACTACACAAAAATGTGGGGAAAACATCTCTGAAAATATAAATTGCTTAATTTTCTGAAAAATAGTTGAAATTTATTTAGCCAGCTAAAAGCAGTTGCTAATTGCAGAATCATCTTGCTTCTTAAGACATTTCAACATTTCCCCAGATCTGAGCTGTCTGAAAATCATCCCAATACGTTCCTAGGCTGACCATTTCCTAAAAATTATTTGCAATCACCTATATAAGCCCTCCAGTCTTTTTGAGCTAGTATATATATATATATATATATATATATATATATATATATATATGTATGTATATATATATTTTTTTTTTTAATCACGAGCAATACGAACTACTTCCACTCGTCCTAAAAAGATATGCTTGCTTTCAAGCCTAGCTGGATCATTTAATCACCAACACCCCGCAACAACCAAACAAAACACGCCCAGCTTAGAACCAAGGCAGATTTGTAGAGCTCCCATTTTAATTACTTACCAAAAGGTCCCCAGCAGAAAATGAAATTATGCAAAGCTAAACCAAAGCCAAATGAAAATATGTGCTGCTCTCAAATTAGATAAAGCAAGAAGTAATTAGGTATCTGCAGAATGAGGAAATGCACCTGTGTGTGTAACAAGTAATGGTGATACGTATGGGGCAGGGTCTCTCTCCAGTCCTGTTCCTAGGACCTTGTTACAGCAATCTTCTTTCCTACAACTTCAGATTTTGGCCTCTCTCATTAAAAAAAAAAAAAACTTCTGCTATAGTTTGTATCTTAAGTGCTCCCCAAAGACCCAAGTATTAAAGGCTTGATCCCTGATGGTGTGATTGGGGGTGGTGGAACCTTTAAAAGGTGGAGCCTCCTGAGAGGTCTTCAGGTCATTGGGGGCGGGGCATGCATTGAAAGGAATTATGGGAATCCAGCTTTTTCCTCTTCCTCTCTCTTCCCTTTCACAGCCATAAAGCTTTGTTCCCCCATGCTCTCCCACCATGATGTGCCGTCTTATCATAGGCTCAAAAGCAATCATGGACCAGAAACTCCAAGACTGAGCCGAAGCAGACCTGTTCTCCCAAGTTGTTGACCTCAAGAATGTGTTACAGGGACAGAGAGCTTCCTGACACAACTTTCTCTCACCCTGGTTCCCTCCTCTCATCCTCTTCCCCCACGCCTGGGTTCGTGAACCGGGCCTCTACACCATCTACCCCGAGTACTGCTGCCTCTGCTTGCCCAGCCTCCAGCCTCCTGGCCTCTCCTTCCGCTCCCTCTCAGAGCCCTCGGTGCATTTCTGATGGCCACATCCAAGTCCTTTTAGGTCATCTCCTCTCGGCCTCAACTCCTGGACCCTGCCTGGACCCTGCCTGGACCCTGCCTCAGACCACCTCAGCCACTTCCAAGGTTTTTCTGCCACACCAATGGTACCCAACCCACCTCATTAAGCTCACCCTCTCTCTGTGACAGGATATCCATGTTCCCAGCTTTGTACCTCATGATAAGTGGGACTGCCACCGCAAAGTCCCACAGATGGGGCAGCTTAAACAACAGACAGTCACGGTCCCATGGCCCCGGAGGCTGGAAGCCCAGGACCAGGGTGTCATCAGGGCTGGCTCCCTCTGCGGTGGGCAGGATCTGCCCCCTGCTCCTCAGCGTGGCCACAGCTCTATCTCGGGGTCTCCTGCATCTCCATGGGACTGTCCCTGCATGTGTGACTGGGTCCTAATCCCATTACAAGGATACCGGTCATGTGGGATCAGGGCCGACTGTAATGTCCTCAGTTTACCTTGATGACCTCTCTAAAGACCCTGTCCCCAAATAAGGTCACCTTCTCAGGTACTGGGGGTTGGGATGTGGACGTGTCTTCTTAGAGTGACACGATTTGATCCATACCAAACTTCCAAATCAATCCAGAGGAATCCAGTGCCTCCCCCAACGTCTTTACTTCTTCCCAATTCCCACACTAATGCCACCGCCTTTCTTCCTCTCCTGAGCTCACCTTTGTCTCCTTCTTCTCTATCAAATCAGATACCAATCCCAGAAACCCTCCCTCTAAGGAACCCTCAAGCCACCCCCTCCTCCTTTCCATTCCCCACAATTACCACTCGTCCAAATCTAGTCCTGAACTATCTTGCCCCAACTCCACGACAACTGTCTCCTAATAGGCTCCTGAGCTCAGTTCCTCTCTCGTCTCTCTCTATCCCAATTTATCTTATAAATCGCCGCCACATTAATCTTCCTAATGGACAGCTCTGACCCATTTCCCTCCTGTGAGCGGGAGAAAGAGGAAAAAAAAAGAGTAACGTCGAAGGCCCCTCTTACCTCGTGAATTAAGTACACATTCCTGGCCCTGGAGCCTCGGCCCCGCGCCCTTCCCAGATTGACAGGCCCGAGCGCTCACTCTGTCTTTTCCCAAGCCAGCCTCCATATATTTCACACCTGTTTCCATCAGGATCCTGCAAGGAGAGGGCGGGCATTCTCCAGGGATTAACTAGACAGAGTCGAATGGAAGGATCCCTTGCTAGGCAGAGGGACAGGATCCGACAGAGAGGGAGAGACATCTAGTGTCCGGCAGGCAGAGGCCTCCCCTCCAGGCACAATGTCCCCAGCACCCATGGACTGCAGGAGCCTCCTGAGCACAGCGCAGCACAGAGGAGCGTGGACAGCGCCCACAGAGATGGGGGAGCAGGAGACACAACCCCTGGCCACCGCCCCGATCACAATCTCCTCCCCTCGTCCTCTGTTCTGGCCCAAATCCATGGACACCCCATCCAGCTGCACGTCAGGAGGCCCCTCAGTGCTGTGAAATGCAAGTGTTTTGATAGGTAAATAGATGGTTCAGGCAAATACAAAATGAATGTGGGGCAAAGATTTTACTTCATCAATGAAAGAACCAATATGGTGAGAATCCAAGCATGCAAACAGATGACCCACCAGGAACACCAAGAGGAATGTGCTTGGAAACCACCACTGCCTTGCACCAGACACCATGTACAACACGCTCGCTCCTTCCTTCCTTCCTTCCTTCCTTCCTTCCTTCCTTCCTTCCTTCCTTCCTTCCTTCCTTCCTTCCTCCTTCCTTCCCTCCCTCCCTCCCTCTCTCCCTTCCTTCCTTCCCTCTCTTTTTCTTTCTTCTTCCTTCCTTCCTTCTTTCTCCTTCTTCTCTTCCCCTTCATTCCTTCCTTCCTTCCTTCCTTCCTTCCTTCCTTCCTTCCTTCCTTCCTTTCTGTCTCTCTGTCGTGTGTGTCTCTGTGTGTGTGTCTGTGTGTATGTGTGTGTTACTGGAGATTGAACCCTGCAGGGGCCTTCTCCCTGCAAGCTACATCCCCAGCCTTATTTTTTATTTTTACTTTAGGTTGCTGAGAGTCATACTACTTGCTGAGGCTGTTCTCAAACCTTCGATCCTCCTGCCTCAGCCTCCCAAGTACTGCATTACAGGCATGTGCCACCATACCCAGCTTTACCACGTGCATTTTCTATAACCAAGAATTGGAGGCTCAGGAATCACTGGGCACTGAAACGGAGCTGTAAAATAGCTCAACGACAGAGAAAAGGCAGAGGCGAACCCAGCAGACAAGCGAGGCAGGCAGGACAGCCACCCTCCCTTCTCTCAAGCCAGTCTTTTGCAATTTTTTCCTGACAGAAAGAGGAAGAAGGGAGGGAGGAAGGGAAGGGCTTTGGCATCTGAAGGACCCTCATTCGCCAGCAACATCACTTACTTATAAATTGTCCTTGAACGAGTCATTTCACCTCTCTGCCACTCGGTTTCCTGATCTGTATAAATGCAATTAACTGCTGTATAGCTAAATGAATTGTTCCAGGAAGCCAATGAATTACGGCCGTCCCGTCTGAGCTGAATAAACGCAGCCAAAATGCTCGCCATTTTATTTCCCTTCCCTATAAATTCAGGGGGTCGGACCTTGATCCCCAAAGTTCCATTTCAGTCTGAAAAATCTTGACCTTCAACGCTGCCTCCCCTGGGAAGCCGCTGATAATCAAAGTCTCCGGACCGGGATACCTCCCTCCTCTGCATCCTTCCCGTTACAGTATCCGCCTCTGAAGTCCACTCTGCCCAGAACATCTGATAATCCCTTCTTCTCCCTTCTACCTCGCAGAGATGGAACACACTCTTTGAAGGAAAGAGCAAGCTTGAACTACCGGAGCCCAGCAAGGTGTGCCTCGGATCGTAGGCAGCTGAAAGATACTTCAGACAGAGCTCAAGGAGGAGACGGGCCGGATCCGGAAGGGCGCCACCGTCTGTTGTCACCTGCACCAGCTCTTGTCTCCTCTTTTGAGGAAGGACTCCAGCTGGGCGGCTTCTGCAGGAGGCTTTCCCAGGGTAGGCAGCGCCTCGTGGCCGGGCAGAAGACTGACACTTCATGACACCTACCTTCAGGAGCTGGCGTCCCTTGGCCATCACGAGGTGGACAGCAGGGGACTGGACACTTGCAGCTGTGCTGACAGCCATCGATCACACATCTCTTCACAGCTTTTCGTCTGTCTGTGACTCACGACGAAATGTTCTCCTGACTTCTTGCTGGACCCACAAGCCGAATGTCACTCCCTATCCCGGGCACTGTCCTTGGAGACCCTTCACGTGGAATGTGTCCTGAACCACAGGGGACCGAGAGGAAATTCTAAAACGTAACAGGGGAGCTGGGATTGGGGGCACAATGCCGGTGATCCCAGTACTTGGGAGGCTGAGACAGGAGGATCTCAGATTCCGTGGTCAGCCTCAGCGACTTAGGCACTCAGCAACTTAGTGAGACCCTGTTTCCAAATAAAAAAAATAAAATAGGGGTGGGGTTGTAGCTCAGAGGTAGAATGTCCCCAGGTTCAATCAGTACTGAACAAAACATGACGATATTGTTGATGTTGACGACAAGGGAGAGGTAAAGGAGCTGGGGGTAGGATCCCGTGTGTGTGTGTGTGTGTGTGTGTGTGTGCGTGTGTGTTGCATTTTTATTTTTGTTTGTTTGTTTTTTTCCTGCCTCACTTATCAAGTGCCCCAATCATCCTTCAATAATATTCTGTTCTACCCTGGAAGGAAGACAAGTATCACATCTTCCCTATAAGCTCATAATTGTCACATGCCCTTGAAATACAATTCTTTAAAAATATTGCCTTTAAGTTAAAAAAAAAAAAGGTATTTGAAATATGCGTTCATTTCTCCTTTGCCAGAATAAACTGAATCCAATTTTTCAGAAGCTCGACACAACACATGCAGGCAGGTCGACCTGCCGGAGGTCGATGCGACATTTTATTGCAGCTTTGATCTTTGCTTTCATGTTCCTCCTCCTGCCACCTCCTGCCTTTAATGTCATTGTCCCGTTTTCAATGACATGGAACCTGCTTTCCAAGTCTCCGACTCTGCCTGGCACAGGTGGACTCCGGGAGCCCGTGGCATGGCCGCGATCACCGCCTCTTTAAGTCTGTCCGCTCTGAGTCCACACGGAGCCCGGTCCCCACGCGTCCCCAAGCTTCCTGTTCCCATCCTGATGCGCACTGCATCCTCTCTGGCTGCCAGGCACCTGGTACCCAGCCACGAGCAGAGTCGACGCCCGGGTCGTGCACCCGAACTAAAGGAGCCTCGCAAACTTTGCAGATGACTGCCAGGTTCCGCACCTAGTACCCAAACCGTCCACGGAACTGGTTCAATCCCACCAACAGGAAGCCTATGGCACTGTGAGTGTGAGAAATTCACGTTTGAAATTGTAAATGGTGTTCCTGAAGAATCAAGCGGAGCCCTCAGCGTTCTCTTTAAAGGACACTGGCTTCCAGCAGAGAGGGGCTTTAAGAGTGGCCTCGAAGGGAAGGCGGAGTGGAAGTTCTAGAGGCAACCACCTCCATCTACCAACCGTGGACTAACTCCTTTGTACATATCTCCGAGGGGTTTTGTAAGGATTCATGAGAGGAAAAAAAAATAGACATGCAATAGTTAGGGCAGGTGTCATCGATGGTACACGTAAAGGAACGTGTGAGAAATAAAGTCCCCAGAGGCAGAAGACAGGAAACTAGTCTATCATCGATTCAAATGTGCCCTGAGAGTGTCCCGGACAACCCCCCAAAAGCAACAGGCACCATGTGGCCTGGTCATTGAAATGCATGGGTCTGCCTCCCGCCCTGTCTCCATAGAATGGCATCGCGGCCGGGCACAGTGGTGCACACCTGTCACCCAGTGCTTGGAAGGCTGAGACAGGAGGGTCACAGGCTCATGCTAACTTAGTGAGACCTGGTTTCAAAATTTAGAAAATAATAATAAAATAGGACTGGGGGTGTAGCTCAGAGGTAGAGCACCACTGTGTTCTATTCCCAGAGCCACACACACACACACACACACACGCATGCACGCACGCATAGCATATGCACACACAGCATCTCTCACACCCTGCACACTGCTCTGTCCTCCTCTCAGAATTTCACCCACCAACCTCTCTCTACTCCTCCGCCTCTAAAAGGGAGCTTACTCCTACCGTCCTTGCTGACTTCCCCTCCAAGAGCTTCTCTTCTTTCTGCATGTGAACCCATTCAAGTGATCGTCACACTCAACTGGAAGCGGGGGAGAGTGGGGGTGGGGGGCTTTCCTCTTGTCCTGAACCTCTTCTTGCCATTAGATTTCTCTCCCACCTGTCTTTGCAGTCAACACCGTGCTGAGCATCATGGGAAACCAACATCCTTCCCGTTGGTCCTGACCCCGCCCGTGGAGTATTACATAAGTGGGAAAAATGTACAGAACTGACTGGTGGAGACAGGAAAAAAAGAGACTTGGGGAAGGAACCAGTTCATATAGGAAGGTATCACGGCTAATCTCACTAACACGTATGAAGAGGGGGCAGGGGGCGGGGTGGGATGTCGAGGAAATCACACCAGGTGGTGTGTGCACGTATGTTTGTGTCACTGTAAACCTCACTATGACGTCTATAATTACAATGCACCAATAAAAGCCTATTTTTGAAAAATTCCCATGGGTCAGAGTGTTGGGAGACAAGGCGGGCCTCCACACCCCCTCTCGCCCCAGGGCCATCACAGCAGCACAGCCATTCTGCGCTCTTTGGAACTCTTCCTCTGATGTATCAGCCTTGATAAAAATAAATTAATAAAGGAAAACACCGACCTACAGCCAAAATACAAATAAGACCGAACGTCAAATAAATGAGTCCCTAAGTGTTTTGTTTTTTTTTTTTTTTTTTTTTTTTTTTTTTTGCGGTACTGGGGGTTGAACTCAGGGGCATTCTACCTCCGAGCTATACCCCCAGCCCTAGTTTTTATTCTTTATTTTGAAACCGAGTCTCACTAAGTTGCAGAGTGCCTCACTAGGTAGCTGAGGCTGGCCGCGAACCCGGATCCTCCGGTCTCAGCCTCCCGAATGCTGGGATTACAAGCGTGCGCCACCACGCCCGGCTTCCCTAAGTGTTTTAGATCCTACTCTTCTGGCCAATTTGTAGCAACTAACTTCTAAGTTTAAAAGTCCACTGATGTAAGGGAGGGAGGGGGTGCTTTCCATCTCTTCCTTGAGAAAATGCCACACTGCACATCTCTCTGTAGTTCCCATGGCTTCGTTATCAAGGGAGAAAAAGGCGCACATTTCTACTGCCCACTCCGTCCTCTTGTCTGGACCCGATCACATTCCCACGGCTGACGAAACTGACCGGGGACCCACACTGGAGCTGCTTTTCTCGCCTGGAAAAGACACCGTGTGCCTGAGGTCTGAGTTTTAATCCCAGCTCTGCGCTAAGGAGCCATTGTGTTCATGCTCTTAATTTTCCTACAAAGGGGAGCCAAACATTCCCCCCAAGTCTGCCCACTGCTGCACGGCGGCCTGGACACTTTATTACAGTTGCCATTTATTGGCAAATACTTCCTAAGATGCTTCTTGTCATTGCGGAGCATGATGTATAAGCACTGAGAAGACATCTATAGCAAGATAGGTCCTTCTGCAAAGGCGGCCAAAGGAAGTCTGGACTCAGCCCTCACAGGGTAATCTCTACAACCAGGACTAAGGTTTAAGTCCTGCCTAAACATAAAACTACATGGCATAGTCCATCCGAGGAGTAACTCCACCGTGCTTACACAGATGAAAGAAAAGCAGATCACTCAGAAAAATCCAACCTTGACCAAGGTCATGTATATCACGGTTTTCTTTAAGTCAGAGATCTATGCTTCAGAGATCCACGCCTTCTAGAAAATCAGGTTGCACGGAAGAAAGAGAGGTATATCTAAAATCTCCACATTTTTAAGGACCAAATTAAAATTATCTCCTTGCTATGTTGGGAAATTAATATTGGGGTAGGGAGAAGAGTTAATTTTTTTGTGTGTGTGTGTGATACTGGGGAATGAACTCAGGGGCATTCTACCTCCGAGCTACACCCCCAGCCCTATTTTTTATTCTTTATTTTGAAACAGGGTCTCACTAACTTGCAGAGGACCTCACTAGGTAGCTGAGGCTGGCCGCAAACCCGGATCCTCCGGTCTCAGCCTCCCGAATGCTGGGATTACAAGCGTGCGCCACCATGCCCGGCTGAGTTAATATTTTTAAATAAAATAAATGATACATTTCAAATCATGGATATGTTTGGATACGACAGTGAACAAGTCCATTAGGGGCTTAGGGTTGATTTTATAGGATCCGTCTGTCATAAGCGTCCTAGCACATCCAGAGTTCACACAACACAATCTCGGTCTCTCTAAGGATACTGAGATCCGATGGGGGGCCTGTCTCCAGCTGGTGGGGAGCCACTGAACTCAAGTACACAGCCACTGGGAGGCACGCTGGCCGAGTCACAGGCCACAGCTTGAGGAAAAGAGACGGAGAGGGAGCAGTAGGCGAAACAGTGATAAAAAATAAAAATGAAAAAAACACCTCTTGCAAAGAACTGGCTTAGTCTACAGAAGCAGAGATAACTAGTGGAAACAACCCATTAAAGATTTCACCTCTGTTTTCCCCTAGCAGTGATCTCAGACCTCTTACAGCAAAAGGAAGAGCCGGAGACAGTGGGCAGAGAGATGGTTCCCTGGGCTGGAGCACTGAATACAAATCCAACAGAGACCGGCTCAAGCTGGTACCAAGGATGCCCCAGCAAGACCTCATGCAATGCCTGCTCCGCCTCATAGAGCCGGGTGTCTTTGGGACTGCTATGTAGCTTGCTTTTTCTATGCACAACGGTTTCATCCATTACAAATTATAGCAAGATGTACAGGGTCTTAATGTTCCTGGGGATATTTGCTTTAAAAAAAAAAAAAAGATCAAATAGCTTACAGTGATAAGACTACCCATAACAAAGAAATAAACACCTCAGAAGGGGCAAAAAAAAAAAAAGGTGAGTTGAATGTAGGCTTTCCCTGACTAACCCCATTAACATTTCTGAACTGTCAACATTCTCAGGTCAAGAGAAAAAAAAAAAAATAGAAGAGGATTCAGGGCAGTAGACAGGGGAACTGGTAAAGGATTTGAGAACTTCTATATTAAAATTGCAGAATATTGAAGACAAGGCATATTTTCCTTTTCGAATCTTAATGCTATACACCAAAGCGGGGGGGGGGGGGGGAAATCCCAGCTCCATAGTTCAAGCTTCCTTCAAGGTCATTTAACATCAGCACAACAGCCTACTGATGTTTTATTAAAAGAAAAATCCCAGCCTGGGACAGCCAGATCTTACTCGAGACCCACTTATCAAAGGTGCTGCTCCAGCTGACAGGCAGCTGTCTACTGGCACGGAGTTAACATTACTTTATATGTGCAAAACCCCACCAGCCAGCTGGGCACCTCAGCCCCCATTAAGCATTCTGATAACACCTCCACCAGGAGCAGAGCTTACCACTTAAGCCTGCAGGAAGCCCTTGACTACTCAAAGCCAGCCAAAATTTCTCAGCTAATTTTAACCCTGTAGAGTCTGATAAAAAGTTGGATGTAAAAAAAAAACATACAGCAACTAAATATTTGGTCTTTTAGATACAATGTCATAGTTTTGAGAAAAATCGAAGGTGACTCTATTGATTTTTTTTTAAATATATAGGCAATTTCCCCCTAAGAAAAATAATCTACTATCTTATGATAAGGCTTAAAATATTCCCCAGGAGGCAGGTATTAATGAAAACACTTTTTAGAGCCAGCCATGGGGCCAAGTGCAGCTCGAACAGCATAAGTAATGTTATGTTAACACTCAGCAAGACCATTCCCCACCTGATGAGCCCCCAGTTTTACCCTTTACCCTTTCCAAATCCTTTCCCCACCCCTTTTCAATGCAAGAATGATTGCACATGCACCCCTTAAAAAAAAAAAAAAAAAGAGGAGGAAGATCAAAAGGGAAGAAACGGACCTTTACAATGTTCTCCTGCAAATTTCAACCTCAACCCATCAGCAAAGCCATCCCACACCCGAAAGTTACTGTCAGGTTAGTATTTCAAAATCCATCCATCCTAGGGCTTTCTGTGATCCTAGTTGATCAATGGGATCGTTTCCCCTAGAAGGGCTAGCAGAAGCTGCAGCTGAAGTCAGGGGTCACGGAATCTGTAAGGAAACATCCTCGGAGAAGGAGAACAGAAATGGAGAAGGAAGGACCAAAAGGGCCGCTGTTCCGGCTATCTGGGTTACTGCCAAGACTGAAGTTGTCGCTTTTCTTGGGTCCTGACGCCCTGGGCCCCCTGCGTGGAGGTGAACAACCAAGCACTGGAGCTGGGAAGTAGCTGCAGCCTTCCAACAGATCTGGGCGAGCTAGGTAGGAGCAGCGCCAAGATGTACTTAAGAAGGAAGAATGGTCTTAGTGCGGGTCCAACCTTTTCCTGCCTGCCTGCCTGCCTGCCAGCCAGCCATCCGTGGAAGCCTGGAAATTCCGGGCAGCCACCTTGCCCTTTGCACACGCGTAGGCACACACGCGCGCACACATGCACACACGCGCGCATGCATACAGGCACGCACTTGACTGCACTCGCTTTAATACGGCGGCATCTGGGGAACAGCACGTTCACGATGCACCGCCACCCGGCACTCGCGCGCGAACACACACACACACACACACACACACACACACACACACGCTCCGCAGGCAGTCGCAAGCATCACCAAGGCACAACCCCGGGGGACCAGAGAAGCAGCCCCTCGGCCCCTTTCGCAGCACCCTGACTTGGAGGAAATCTCCAAGCAGCGTCCCGCACCCCCGCCCCTGGCTGGCCTCTGCGCACGCCGTGCCAAGCGTGCCAAGTACTCGGCTCTCGCTGCTGTCTTGGTTCCGTGACAGCTCGCGGGTCCAGCCCAAAGCCCGAGGGACAGCGCGGCGACGGTATAATTCCTGGCGACAGCCCGAGTCCCCATGGCCCTGGAACCCCGAGGTCCAAGCCTCCAGCCCTGGCCAGACCCGCTGCCCCCCGGCTCCGCAGTTGTGCAGCGCGGATCCCCGGCACCCCGGGACGGAACCCGGGCGCCTCCCGCCAGCTCGCCACGCTGGGTACCCTGGCTTTCCACACGCGCGCACACACACGCGCCCTGCCGGTCCCCGGCCCAGCACGCACACCTGCACACACTTGGCGGCCTCTCCAAGGGCCCCTCCGCCCCGCCGCCCGGGACCCCGGCGCCCCTTCCCCCGCCCCGAGGAGGGCCCGCGACGCGGCGCTTACGGTCCGCAGGAACTGGATCTCGTCTTCGCCCTCGCCTCCATCGGCCATGGCTCCGCGGTCCTGGCCCGGCCGGCTCGGGGTCCCTGCGGAGCCCGGCGGCCGCCCCTCGCGCTGCCCGCGGCTCTCCGCCCTGCACCTGCCGCGGTCGCGACCCGGGGACTGCGGGGGCCCGAGCTGGCCGAGCGAGCGGGGCGCGCGGCGGTGCGGGCTGCAGAGCCGGGGAGACGCGGGGGTGGCCGGGGCGCCGGGCCTCCCTGCGCCGCACTGTGCGGGAGGAGGCGGCGGCGGAGCTGGAGGAGGAGGAGGAAAAGGAGGAGGAGGAGGGAAAAGAGGAGGAGGAGGAGGAGGAGGGCGGCCGGCGGGGGAGGCGGCCCCGCAGCGCAGCCGCGATCGCTGCCTGCAGCCGGCAGCCGCTCGGCCCGGCTCCTGCGAGCCAGCGAGTGCGCCCAGCCGGCGGAGCCGGGGAGTGCCGCGGCGGGGGCGGGCGCGCGGGGAGGAGCTCGGGGCCCGCGCTGCAGGTGCTCCGCAGCCGATGCGCCCGTCGCGCCAGCCGGGGCCCAGCGCCGCTTACTGGCTGCAAAGGGAATCGGGCGGGCGCCCCGAAAGCGCACCGCCGTCCCCCACCTGCACCGCGGCGGGACCCCTGGCTCTTTGTAACCTGCAAACTCCCAGCGCGGGGCTACTTCCCCCAGACCCCGCCAGCGCACCAGGTACCAACTTCTCCTCCTCTGAGCTGGGTCTGCAAGGAGTGGGCAGCCAACTTCAAGGACAGGGGCCCCCCGACAGTGATACCATCAGCTGGGATTCCCCTCGATTCCAGATCAACAGGGGGATTCTTCGATGCGTAGTTCGAGCGTGCCCGGCTTTGCACAGATAATCTGTACAATGTGCGTGGGTCTGGTGCGCAGAACTTTTAATGAATGCAATTCCACGGACATACCCTGAGCCTCTACGTCCGTTCGGTGCAAAACAGACACGGGGATGTATAGTCTAGTAAACGATACGAGGAGTCGCAATGAAGTATGGAATGGCATCTCTGAGCTGGGGTATGAATCACTGGGGTAGCTGAAAACTCGGACTGTGGTGTCTGTGATAGTTAGCATGAAATGTCCCCTAAAGAGCTCGTTTATTAAGATCCAGGGTTGATATAATTGAGCATGAGGGTGGTAATTCCCAACAGTGGATAAATACATTGTAATGGGTTTACCTGGGTCGTCTACCAGGTAAGTGGGTAGGGTGTGGTCCCTATATAAATGGTTCTCTCTCTCTCTCTCTCTCTCTCTCTCTCTCTCTCTCTCTCTCTCTCTCTCTCTCTCTCTCTCTCCTCTGCCTCCCCACCGCCATGCCCTGAAATTCAAGGTCCAGCCTCACATGGACTAAACCCAAAACCATAAGAAAATAAATCTTCTTTCCTCTAAGTTCCATGGTCAATCTTTACATTATAGCTGCAAGAATGCGCTGAGAGACACAGTGTCCATTATTCTCGCTGAGAAAAAAGTCGAGCCTCCCTCCGCAGACGCTAATATCTAGCCCTGGTGATCCGCCAAACAGAATGGTGATCCACCATTGAAGAACAGCAGGGACTAAGGAAAGGCGGGATCTGAGACAGTTTGGACAAGCACGAGTGTCTTGTACCTAGTCCATGGTGCTTTCGTTTATGTCACTAAAAAATGTAAGCATGTGCCAGGTATGGTGACACCCACCTGTAATCCCAGTACTGAGGAGGCTGAGACGGGAGAATCACAGGTTGGAAGCCACCGCCAGCAATTTAGCAAGGCCCTCACCAACTTCGCAAGACCCTGTTTGAAAATAAAATAGGGCTGGGAGTGTAGCTCAGAAGTAGAATGCCCCTGGGTTCAATCCCCCAGTGCCACCTATATATATATACATATATATATATGTATATATACACATATATATATAGTATACAGTTTCCAAAAGCCTACCCTACAAAGATAAAGACAATTGCTCACACATTCTGCAGCACCTAAGCCTTCATGAAAACTGACCAGTAAGCTCTATGCAGCTTATATTTTATTTTTGGCATTCATTAGCTTTGTACTTAACTGAGCTGGTGTTTATGTGTTTCCAGGAGAATGCAAACCATAAGCAGTAGGTCTATAAATATTCTCTCTCTGAGATGGAATGATTAAGGCCCTGCCCTGTTCTAGAAGTGTACTGCTCATCTTACCTAAAAACTTGATGTAGTCTTGTATCCATGGTGACGAAAGCCATCATTACTTATAGTCTTAAACCATTAGTATTTATGTGACTTTCTACTCTTAGGTCTCTAAATGAGGCTTACAAAAGATAAGGCAAAGTATTCCTCCAGGGGCCGACTTGATTCTGAAGTTGACTCATGATTTAATGCTAAATAATTTGATCTTCCAAACAGAACATAACAAATTGACCCTTTCAAGAATTCTATTCAGAATTAGGCACAATTTCTTAACGAAAATGAACATAGACTGTGTGTTTGTGTTTGGGAATTACCCCAGTCTTAGCAGTACAGTAGGTAAAATATTATAAAAAAAATCTTGCCGGTTTTTTATTTTTATTATTTTAACTAGGATATGAATTTTTCTAGCAGGTATTATATTTATTTCTTTGATTCTCTTAACACAAGTGAAATAATGCTCAATGGACCAGGCACCTAAGAATTATTATTCACCAGCAAATAGATATGGAGCAGGGGAGATTCATAAAACATACCATTCATGTGAACTTTAAAACTCAAAAGTAGGCCCAGCATGGTAGCACACACCTGTAATCCTAGTACTTGGGAGGCAGAGACAGGAGGATGGCAGATTTGAGGACAGCTTCAGCAATTTATTAGGAGTCTCAGCAACCAAATGAGACCTTGTTTCAAAACAAAAATAAAAATAAAAATGGCTTGATAGCTATGTGTTTCATAATTCCCATAAAAATATTTCTTTTTTCCTAACTGCATATTGCATATAATAGTTCATTTTCCTGTTTGTGGTTGAAATTTGCTATCTTAATCTTGCTTTATCGGCCTTTTTCTATAGTCAACAGAGAGATAAAACTTCGTTTTAGAGCTTTATTTATTATAATGTAAAAAAAAAAAAAGTTTAGAGAATGGCATGTCTATATTTTTCAGTCCAAACTTGGAAAGTATTTTCCCATGACTAATTCTATATTTTGCAAGAGAGAAAAAAAAAATCCTATTTCCTTCTTTTAATTAAGAGATTTTCTGCAGTCGTCTAATTCAGAACGGAGAACCACAGCCCACCGTGTGCTTGGCAGGACTCTAGACATCTTTAGGGAAGAAAAAAGTAGGACACATGGAAGACTTTTCATTCGATTTACAATTTACTAAGCTCCCCAATGATGTATGTGAGCTTTAAAAATTAGCTTCTTCCTTTGGGTCTCCACAGAAAGTCAGTCTGTGTTACCAGTCTAATGCAGCTCCTTTTGGTTAAGACCACATAAATTAAAGGCGTTATGACTGACATAAAAACCTCTAGACTAGCCGGGCGTGGTGGCGCACGCTTGTAATCCCAGCATTCGGGAGGCTGAGACCGGAGGATCCGGGTTCGCGACCAGCCTCAGCTACCTAGTGAGGCACTCCGCAACTTAGTGAGACTCGGTTTCAAAATAAAGAATAAAAAATAGGGCTGGGGGTGTAGTTCGGAGGTAGAATGCCCCTGAGTTCAATCCCCAGTACCGCCAAAAAAAAAAAAAAAAACCTCTAGACTGACCGTTGGGTCATTGTAAAATTAGGTTTGGAGAGACCCTAACATCCTGAGAGTTAGCCCATTCCTGACAATGTAGGCTTCTAGTTTTAAATTTTCTAGGGAGCAGTTGCATTACTTCTTCTGATTCCATACTTCAGAACTCAACGACCCAAAAACTTTAGACAATTTCCACTTTATTTCCATCCTTGTCACGTGACCTCTACACTTCTACAATGCCGACGTGCACTCGTTCTAGAAAAGGCACCAGGAGTCCCCTGGGGGACTGACCAGAGGCAGTCCCCAGGTCGCCTGGTCCCTTGCTCATCAGTGCAAGAGGCCAGGAGTGGCATTTTACAGATGACGGCCATGACGGTGTCATCTCATTAGCTGAGCACTTACTACATCCAGGTACTTGATGTTTTATTGCTTCTTTTCCTCTTCACAGCAAAGGCGTTTTAGAAAGAAGGGAGAAATTATGGAGCTTGATCACCACTACACAGCTACTAAGCCAGTGAGACAGAGGCCAGAGGATTCCAGATTCCAACTATGAACTCTTGATCATCCTTTGGTTCTACTTGCCTGTGCTGGTCCCAAAGTCAAAACACACACACACACACACACACACACACACACACACACACACACACACACACACAAGTCTGGACTAGCATGAACTATAAAAGGTTCTGGCACTTCCTGGAGATCTGTCCCTGGTTTCCGGGCAAACCAAGGTCCTGCTAGCTCTTGGAATGCCAAGTAAATTCTGCAAGAGACAGGAATTGCTGTGCCTTCAGAGGTAAAATCCAGCCTCTTCCTTCCCCCACAGTTTGCGTTCTCGGGGGAAATCAATTCTTCAAGACTTGAAGGTTATTTGTCACGGTCTTTATGAGTCCCTGATGCTGATCTTCAAATTATGAGGCTCCAAAGTAAAAAGGAGTGTTCTGATTTCCAGGGTCAGGACTGAACTATATATAGATGATAAAAGTAAGTATCATCTACCTCATGGGATCAAGGGAGAAGGGTGGACCTGCGCACATCAAGGTTTTCTAAGTGATCACCTTCCTCTGCTGAAAGGAGATGTGGGTTCTGAGAGGTGTGAGTTACTAAGGAGGTGTGGGTTTCTGAGATTTGGGTTCCTGAGGAGATTTGGGTTCCTGAGGAGGTGTGGGTTACTAGGGAGATATGAGATACTGAGAAGGTGTGGGTTTCTGAGAAGGTATGTGTTAATAAATAAGTGTGAGTTACCAAGGATGTATAGGTTCCTGAGGAGGTGTGAGTTGATAAGAATGTGTGGGTTCTGAGGAGGTGTGAGTTACTAAGGAGATGTGGTTTCCTGATGAGGCGTGAGTTTTTGAGAAAATTTGGGTTACTAAGGAGGTGTGAGTTACTGACAAGGTATGAGTTCCTGAGGAAATGAGAGTTCCTCAGGAGATTTGGGTTCCTGAGGAAGTGTAAGTTAAGGAAGACTTGGGAGTTACTGAGGGGGTATGGGTTCCTGAGGAGGTGTGAGTTACTGAGGTGTGAGTTACTGAGGAGATGAGAGTTCCTGAGGAGATATTGGTTCCTGAGGAGATGTGAGTTACTGAGGGGGTATGAGATCTGAGGAGGTGTGAGTTACTAAGAAAATGAGAGTTCCTACAGAGATTTGGGTTCCTGAGGAGGTATGAGTTAACGAAAAGGCGTGAGTTACTGGTGAGGTGCCGGTTCCTGAGGAGGTGTGAGTGACTAAGGAGGTGTGTATTCCTGAGGAGATGTGGGTTCCTGAAGAGGTGTGGATTCCTCAACAGGTGTGAGTTCCTGAGGAAATGTGGGTTCTGAGGAGGTGTGAGATAATGAAGAAATCTGAGTTCCTGAGGAGATGTGGGTTCTGAGGAGGTGTGAGTTAATGAAGAAATCTGAGTTCCTGAGGAGATGTGGGTTCTGAGGAGGTGTAGCTTCTAATCCACCTCATGGGATCAGAGGAGCCCTAAATAACCGCAGAGAAGGCTGAGCATACACAAACAAAAGTTTTGTTTTGGGGTTTTTTTTTATATAACTAATCACTTTCTCTACAGAAAGGAAATATATATTCTGAGGAGGTATAAGTTCCTAAGGAGGTGAGACTTCCTGAGGAAGTGTGAGCTTCTGTGTGGGCTTCTGGAGAACTGTGAGTTCCTGAGGCGGTGTGGGTTTAGAGCAGCACAATTCACAACAGCCAAATTATGAAACCAACCTAGGTGTCCATCAACAGATTCGTGGATACAGAAAACGTGGCATATACACACAATGGAATTTTACTCAACCAGGAAGGACAAAATTATGTCATGTGCAGGAAAATGGATGGAACTAGAGGATATTTATACTAAGTACGATCAGCCCGTCTCAGAAAGTCAAGGGTTTCTGTCCTATGTGGAAACTAGAGAGAAAATAGGAAACCAAAGGGATGCTGGATAAATGAAAAAAGAAATGAGTAGAACAGGGGAAGGAGGGAAAGGAGGAAGGTAGGGAGAGGGAAAAAGAGGACTGAGGAAGGCAAGCAGTACAAATAATATTATGCCTGTGTATGAAGGTGTCACCACCAATCTCACCAACATGTGGGAGGAGGGAGGAGGGAGGACCGGGGTAGGCTATGGAAGGAAATTCAACAAGTGCCATGTTCATGTATGTTTGTAACACTTTGAGTCTCACTATGATGTATAATCACAATGCACCAATAAAAGCATTAAAAAAAATGAAAGCAAATTAAAAAAATGTATTTATCGCATCGTTTTTCAATTATTTTCTTCCAGCTTCTTTGCTGACTTGGAGGTTATGTTTATCAGTTTGAAAACTTCTAGGTCATTCTTTTTATAAGTGTGTTCCTTTCTATTTTTGTTAAATATCTGAATTTCTCCCCCACAAATTCTCTGAAAGGGAACCAATGCTTGCACAGTACTTACCGTGGCAAATAACCAAAACTTGTGGGTACATATGACTCAGATTTTTCCCCTCAATTTTTCCTTATATCTTATTCAATTTATACCTCTACAACAAAATTACATGGCACTGCTCCAATATAGACAGACAGATGGACTGACAGATAAGTAGACAGATTTTTTTCAAATGTCTCAGTCTTGTGGGTATCATTTAAAATCAGATTTCTATATACATCAAGTAAGAAAAATATTTTCCTTTATATAGCTTATGACTAAGACATTTAGCCTTTTTCAATTTTCCTTTATGAACTTTGCTTTAGGGTTTTCATTTCATCTAACTTTCAGCATTTCCTGATGTTTCTCCTAGCGAACTGCCCACCATCATTCTTATATTCGTTCCCATTTATATTTCATGTCCTGAAAAGCATTTTGCTTAGTCAGTTGATTTTCATTTTATATTTTTCCCATATGTAGAAATTACTATTTTGCTCTTAATAGAGTGCTCAGTGATTCTGTCCTGGATTTGTTTTCCTTTCTCTTTCAGTTTCTACTAATTCAATTTGCAGTCCTTTAATGTGCTTTAATTATTTGCTCATCAACCTTAATCTATTCAGTAGAAGATATCTCTGGCTAGAGAAAAAAAAAAAATTCCTCCTCGGTTCCATGCACTAAAAGGCACACACAAGCAACAACACCACAAAGCTCATTATCTGGGAAAACACACACAGGCTAAGGAGTCTCTTCTTTGGTTCCCCAGATTGTTCTAAGCTGAAGACAAGAAACTGGTTGCAGCTACTGCAGGAAATATCCAGTTGCCAAAGTTCAAGGGCACTCTGGGCACAGGACCTGGGCTCTGTTCTGCATCCTCCTCTGACCACTGGTCTCTCTCGAGACTGAAACTGTGCCTCTCAGTTATCAGGCTCTATCCAGGTACAGCAGTTCTGCCCTGGAACCGCAAGCTGTCCAGGTGCTGCTAATCATCCCCTACCTATTCTTCCTGTTGCTACTAGCCCTGCTCATTTGTTTTCCCTACCCTCTGCTAAAACTCCTGTTTTGTCCTGGCCCTCTCTGTTCTCTATCTTCTTTCTCCACTCCACATGCACTAACTGATAACCACAGTCATCTTTTTCAGGACTGTAGGGACCTTGTAGATTAGAACTGCCCGCTATCTAGAACCACAGAAGCCTAGTCTGCCCACGAGAGAGATAAACAAACTCCTCTTGTGTTCAGGAAATTGTAGTTAGGGGACCTCTGTATTACAGAAATTGACCTGTAATTTTTTTTTTTTTTTTTTTTTTTTTTTTTTTTGCGGTACTGGGGATTGAACTCAGGGGCATTCTACCTCCGAGCTATACCCCCAGCCCTATTTTTTATTCTTTATTTTGAAACCGAGTCTCACCAAGTTGCGGAGTGCCTCACTAGGTAGCTGAGGCTGGCCGCGAACCCGGATCCTCCGGTCTCAGCCTCCCGAATGC
>PVLC010006090.1:0-22504 GCA_004027655.1 Graphiurus murinus | reverse complement strand
AGACCTGTAATTTATACTATCCCTTAATCCCAAACAAGAATATAAAATTAGGAATAAGCAAATATTTTAGGAAAGTTACTAACATGCAAAAGAAACTTCAGGATGAGAAGGGGAAAAAAAAGACCTAAAAAAAAAAAAAACAGAGAAAATGCAGGGTCCAGAATAAAGCTAAATAATGATGACAACAACAACAATATTGAATATTATCATAGAAATGAAAATATATTGCACCCATAAAACAAGAACAGGCACCTATGCAAAAGGAGTAAGATAACGATATAATGAGTGACTATGTGAATGAATGACCACCCTGCAATGGGTTGTGAGGGACTGCCTGGAGAGAGGAGCGGGCTGTGTGTTTTAGTCAGCTTTCCCATTGCTTGACCAAAATATCTGACAAGCATTTGACTCATAGTTTCAGAGGTGCAGTCCATGGCGGGCTATCTCCAAGGAAGAAACCACGATGGCAGAGCATATGGCAAAGAAAAGCCTCTCTTAGTCATGGCAGAGAGACCCAGAGGAGGGGACTAGGGACATGTATACTATCCAAAACCATGCTCCCCGGAAGCCCCTCCTCCAGCCATGCTCCACCTCTGGACCTTCCTGCATTGGGGATCTACACACCATGGAACTCTACTCAGCCAGAAAGAAGAGCAGAATTAGGTCATGTGTGGGGACATGGATGGCACTGGAGAATATTAGGCTAAGTGAGATTAGTCAGTCACAAAAAGTTAAAAGTGGATGCTCTTCCTCATATGTGGAAGCTAGGGAGGAACTGGGACCCAGGAGGGACTGCAGACAAAGGAGGAGAAGGCTTAGAGGAGTGAGGGAGGGGACCTGACTGAGGGAGACAGGAGTGGGGAGGGAGACTTGAAGAGGGAAACACCTCAACGGACATGATGTACACACACAAACTTATCAAAGCCAGTCGATGTACTGAGCACGGGAAGGAGGGGAGGGGAGGGAGTGGGGTGGGAACCGGGGAAAGCCTCACTGAGTACCGTGTGCATGTGTGCCTCCATCACCCTGAACTGCATCAAGATGTGTGATTACAATGCACCAATAAAAGAAAGAAAAAAAAGTGTGCCAATGAAGAGGGAAAACTCACAGAATGATCTAAACACAGATTCATTTATCATCATCCTTATAAAAAGTTCACTTTTCCACATACCTTGGAGTTCATGATATGTTCTTTGATGAGTAAGTAAAGAAGTATCATAGCCGGGCATGGTGGCGCACATTTATAATACCAATACTTGCGAGGATCAACAGGTTTGAGGCCAACCTCAGCTACTTAGCGAGACCCTCAGCAACTTAGTGAGACTCTGTTTCAAAATAAAAAGGATTGAGGTCGTGGCTCAATGGTAGAATGCCCCTGGGTTAGACTAGTAACACAGGCCGAAGTGTTCATCTATCTCCTGCCTCAGGGTGATTCATGCAGAAGCAGGCGCTGGGTGAGGCCTTCAGGGGTTGATGTAGGACCCCAGTGTGGGAAGCTGGTACAAAAGAAAGTGGGGTGACTGATCACAAGGTGGGGAAGAGTTTGTCCTGGGCAGAGCCGTGATGTAGCAAAATCAACTTGGGTGAACGTGAGGTCCTCTCACCCTTCTGATAGATTAGTCACCCAACTCAAATTATTTTTAAGATAACGCTCTATTTATATGCCGAGGAACTAAATATGGAGCCCTGTGGCACCAAAGGCATTCACAAATATTCCACATATGCTGGCATGAAAACATCAATTATAAAATAGAGCTAGACCGGATTCCATCAACTTGCAAATGATGGTGTCCATAAAGTAGGCAATGTCGCCATTTTAAATGTTTTCAACCACAGAACCAGAAAAGAAGGGTTTGTATTTATTGATCCCTTTTATTTTTTTCTATAAAATGAAATGAAAATCTCATTTATTTGACAAAAGGTTAGCTTTGTTAAGCACAAACAAAATAATTTTTTTTTTCGTACTGGAGATTAAACCCAGGAGCATTCGACCTCTGAGCTACACCTGCAGTCCTATTTTATTTTTTTTAATTTTATTTTTTAATTGGTACATTGTAATCACATATCTTTGTTAGGTACAAGCTGATAAAGGTATTGATCCCTTTTTTAAAAAAAATCCCTTAAATCTTTGTCAGTATACAAAGTGATTTCAAATATAAATAATCAGCTTTTGCAGAAGTGATCAAATTGGAGAACAACTAAAACCACGCTGGTTTTATTTAGTTTCCAGTGACAAGATGTAATGTGACCTTCCTTGACTAATGAATCTGTCGTGTTGTCTGGCTAAACGTAGGAACTATTATAGAATTGGGACATAGGTGCCATAACTTCTAGAACGATGGTTTTGGGGGAGAGAGATCATTGGAGATGTGGGTCCTGGGGTCCTGTCCTCAACAAGTCATTTGACAAAAAGCGTTGGGTACCTGCCCCAGCCCAGCTCTGAGTACGTAAGGGGTATGGGAAAGGAGAAGGGGCCTGCGTCCCTCAAGAGGTTTAGCATCTAGTTGGTGTCAACAAATTAAGACCCAAGGCATAGAGGTAGCCAGCTGAGACAGCTGTTAAGTTGGCAAGAGGTTCTGCTTGCATGCTTTTGAGGATGAAAAGGGGCAAAATCTATAGGATCTCAGGCAGCCCAGAGAAAGGAGCTAGGCTAGTGCAGCTGTTAGGAAGCTGTGAGCAGGGCAAGAAGGTAGCGCAGGGTGCTCTGATAAAGAGCAAGCAGGAGGCAGAGGGCAGACACCTGTCTGTCACTGTGCAAAGATACAGGTAGGAAGGGGCAGATAGAATTGGTGAGACAGCAGCCGGACGTGGTGGCGCACGCTTATAATCCCAGCATTCGGGAGGCTGAGACCGGAGGATCCGGGTTCGCGGCCAGCCTCAGCTACCTAGTGAGGCACTCTGCAACTTAGTGAGAACCGGTTTCAAAATAAAGAATAAAAAATAGGGCTGGGGGTGTAGCTCGGAGGTAGAATGCCCCTGAGTTCAATCCCCAGTACCGCAAAAAGAAAAAAAAAAGAATTGGTGAGACAGGCAGCAGAGTCGAGCCTTGTAACTTCGGAAGTTAAGTTAAATTTGCCCCTTGGAAGGTAAATCCCAGCACAGCTTTCCCATGCCAAGACTCACTGCTGGGGGGGGGGGGGATCCGGCTCCACCTTGTTTTGGAAGAAAAGCTACAATCCCTGAAAAAATACTGCACATTTGCTAGATGAAATAGACCAGGCAGAAACTCATCTCTTGCCAGAGAAATTCATAGTGGAAAATATTTGTACCATTTTCCTTGAAATTTTAATACTTTCTTTTTTAGGGCAAATCAGTTCAGATCTGAGTCACCTGGTCACCTCTGAGTTCCTGTCACTCTGCAATGTTGAGCCCTGGGGTCACATATAACCCCTAGAGGAATGAGCGAACGTAAACTCTCAAAACTAATTATCTGATGCATAGCAATATTGGGCTCTATATATTAAGTGGTCTTATTAACACCCCAAATGATTACATTGTGTATGTCTTAAGTACAACCAAAAATCCACCCAACTTTTTATGTCCTGCTCAAGTAAGAGTTGTTAAATTGCCATAAGGGTTGGGCATGGTGTCACACACCTGTAATCCCAGTACTTGGGAGCCTAAGACAGAAGGATTGCAGGTTCGAGACCAGCCTCAGCAAACTTTGTGAGACTTTCAACACCCTATTGAGACACCACTTCAAAAGCAAATTCTAAAAAGAGTTCAGAGCTGGGTGTGGTGGCGCACGCTTGTAATCCCAGCATTCAGGAGGCTGAGACGGGAGGATACGGGTTCGAGGTCAGCCTCAGCTACCTAGTGAGGCACTCCACAACTTAGTGAGACCCAGTTTCAAAATAAAGAATAAAAAATAGGGCTGGGGGTATAGCTCGGAGGTAGAATGCCCCTGAGTTCAATCCCTAGTACCACAAAAAAAAAAAAGAGTTGGGGGTTGTAGCTCAGAGGTGGAATGCCCCTGGGTTCGATCCTTAGTATCACACACGCAAAAAAAGAAAAAGTCTATGAGGAATTTAAAGCATTAAAAGCTGTACCTGCTGAGCTGTATCGTCTGAGCTGTGGCCACAGTTTTTCAGTGCTGTCCTTCTTTAGACCCAGCAAACATGGTTATTAAGACCCTTAAAATTCATCTTCCAACATGCCTGTGGTTGAAAATATACAATATTTTGTATAGAAAAGGAGAATTAACTTGAACTGTAAAACAGTTTGGAAATCAAGACAACCTTCCAAAGAATGGGAGGAAATGCCATTTACGATTCGGATCTGACAAGCAAACAGGAACCTGTCCGGAGCTGAATTTGGGGGAGCTGGGGTGCAACTCAGAGGTAGAGTGAGTCTTTAGCATACCCAAGGTTCTGGGTCTCATTTCCACCATCAACAACAGAGAAAAATGTCCTGACAGATTTGAGTTTCTTGACCGATTCCTCTGTTTGGCAATAAGCCAGAAACCACAATGGCTCTGTGTGCGTGTGCGTGTGTGTGTGTGTGTGTGTGTGTGTGTGTGTGTGTGTGTTGTAAAATTTACTCATTCATTCACCTAACTAATTTTTATTGGACACCTAGTTCATAAAAGAAGCACTGGGGCCAGAGTTAAGCTCACCAAGTGCTATGTGCATGTCTGTCCCTATCATTCTGAACTTGATTCTAATGTGAAATTATAATGCACTAATAAAAGTATATTAAGAAGAAGGAGAAGAAGCCGGGCGTGGTGGCGCACGCTTGTAATCCTAGCATTAGGGAGGCTGAGACCGGAGGATCCGGGTTCGCGGCCAGCCTCAGCTACCTAGTGAGGCACTCCGCAACTTAGTGAGACTCGGTTTCAAAATAAAGAATAAAAAATAGGGCTGGGGGTGTAGCTCGGAGGTAGAATGTCCCTGAGTTCAATTCCCAGTACTGCAAAAAAAAAAAAAAAAAGGAGAAGGAGAAGAAGAAGAAAAAGAATAAGGAGGAGGAGGAGGAAGAGAAAAAAAGAGGAGGAGGAAGAGGATGAGGAGGGGAGCAGCGAGGGGAGGGGAGGAGGAAGAGAAAACAACACTGGGAATAAAATAATGAACACAAAAGATAAAAATCCCCACTTTCACAAGCTTACACGCTAGAGAATATTACATATGCAAATGTGCAAATTACCTACTCATCTATGTATAGGCTCAAAAAGAATATGTGAACCGAGCGTGGTGATGTGTGCCTATAATCCCAGTACTTGGGAGGCTGAGACGGAGGATCATTGCAGGCTCAAGACCAACCTCAGTCATTTAGTAAGCCTCTCAGCGACTTAGCTAGTCCCTATTTCAAAATAAAAAATAAAATAGGGCTGAGGGTGTAGCTCTGAGTAGAATGCCTTCAGGTACAATCCCTGGTACCCACCCACCCCAGCCAAAAATTGAAATGTGTACACACTTATGTGTTATATTAAAATTTTGTCACCTTCCCATCCACAACATCACCTTAATAGTACCACAATTACCATCTATTGTTCCAATTATTTTCTGCTTCCAAGAACCTTTTCAACCTGCCCCTAGTAGAAACCTGAATGAGACTGCAGGATTACCCAAAAAGAAGATGTTTGAACCCAAATTCTTCGCCTTCGGTTCAAGATGGTGAATAAATGAAGCATGTATAATTATTGCTCTTTCCTCTCCAGATTGCATTTAATTGGAGGAAAAACAAGATACAAAATGGAATAAACCCAAAATAGTACAACAAATGGGAGAAGTTAGCTATCACTAAAGCAGTTTGACAAATTCAGAATCTGGAAAACACATGAGATATTTTAACAGACAAGAAAAAAAGAGTAGAGGAAGCTAGTGTTCAGAACTTGCACAGAGAAGAAGGATATCCTGGCAAGGTACTCCACTGAGCAAGAGGTAGTAGGAGAAAGAATCAGAAATAAAGGGGATATTCATTTCCATCAAGATAGGTTAAGTTATGCTGCAGTAATAAGCAAGACTCAACTCTCAGTGTCTGACCATGAAGGGGTGTTGCTTATCCCCATCAATGGTGAGCTATTCTCTCTGGCACTCAGGGTAGCCAGTAGTGAAACACTACTAGTCATGTGGCCAAAGAGAAAAAGAGGGCAGCCACATAGCAGTCTCTGGCTCACATTTCATTAGGCCAAGCAAGTCACATAAGCACATCTAACTTGAAGGATGGGCAATACATACATATATATATATATATATATATATATATATATATATATATATATGAAGCAAATTAAAGTGTAATATTCCATTGAGTATGCTAGAGTATGTAATAGAGATTATTAGTGTTTATCAAAGCCAGGTTCCCTTCTTATTCCCAGATGTACAGTTAAATCATGTTTTCCAATTGCAAGCTATACCCCCTCTCAACGCCACTGGATTTACGTGGGACCATGTGGCAGTTCTGGCCAATGGAATGTGGGTAGAACTGATGGCACCATTTCTGGGCTTGCCCATTAAACATCTTCTATTCTTGAACACTTTCTTCCCTCGGTACGGCAGAGTGAAGGGCTTTGAAGCCCTGAAAGTTGTTGCAACAAGACAGAAAGAGCCAGAACCCTAAATCACCACCTGCTGAAGAGTGTCTGTACAGAGCTACCCAGTTGAGAAGAGCCACATTGGATTCCAGTGAGTGAGACATATAGTTTGCGGTAAGCCAGTGAGATTTGGGGGCTGTTTGTTATAACAGCTAAATTGCATTATACTTCATAAAGCAGAATGTTAGGACACAAAATCCAGGGGGCTCTGAGATTCAAAACATTCTGCTTGGAGACTCAGGATTCATGACATAAAGTAAATTTCCTTCTTTATGGGTTCCATTACACTGGTTCTGCACTGAGTATTTATATATCATATTGTACATTTCTTTTAGAATCAACTAGAGCACAAAAGATGTAACTGTGTCTTATGGGACAAAATTTAAATGTGGTAGCTCTTGACAACTTATTTTACTCAATAGAGACTTATTGTGTGCTTTCTAGTTATTGGCACTTTTCTTGGATCTGGAAATACGCTAAAGAATGATATTAAGCTAGCAATCTAACTATCCTGAGCTGAGAGACAAACAAAAGAAGTCATTGCACCATGAGGAGGAATCAGATGCTGGCTAAAGCAGATGGAATGAGAAATACACGGTCCTATGTATTAACGCTGTCAATATAAACCAGTAGAAGCGTTCCAAGACATAGCACATTTGCAAACAGGTTAGAGAAAAGAAGGCAAGAGAAAACGTAAGTGGGAAAATTAACCACCTTTAGAGGAGTAATCTTAGATGAAAGAAGAAGGCGACCTAACTGAGGGAGATGGGGAGGGGGACACCTCAATGGACATGATGCACACGCACAAACTTATCAAAGCCAATCCCTTTGCTGAGCATGGGAAGGAGGGGAGGGTGAGGGAATAGGGCGAGAAGTAGGGAGGGCTAATGAGTGCTGTGTGGATACATGCCTCTATCACCTGAACTGCATCAAGATGCATGATTACAACGCACCAATAAAGAAAAAAGAAAAATTAACCACCTTTAGCACCTAGAAGTCAACAGCTTCCGAAAACTAGCTATGAGCATACTACTTAAAGTTATGGACATAAACAGTGGAAAAACTGAGCGAGAAAGTGACAGTCATTGTCCCTGAGCAGCTGTGAGGGTCAAGGAGGATGCTTCCCTTTTAGTTGTACCACTTGATTTCCCGCAAACATGTGGATGCATTACATGGTGTAAGCAAAACAACAAAGAACAGTCTTGGTGCTTAACACAAGAAAACCAATATAACAGGACTCTTTTCCACTTATTTGATAGCTCAGCTCTCCACTGGCAAAGGCACATCCAGAATCAGTGTGCTCTGGTCCCCTTGAGTCAATGCACAAGGTAGTAGTAGGAAGGGTGGGGCTTCCTAATCAGCCTTGTGAGCTCAATAGAGATCAACTCATTTTGCTAGCCAAAGTCCAGCCCCTTCACAGCCTTCAGAGACGTAGGCAGCTCTGTGGGATGGAAGAACTTCCCAGGTTGATTGCCCTAGTTAGCTTGAACAACAGCAGATAACGCCCAAAGCACAGCTGCTTTGAGTGCCTCACAGGGCACCCTCTGCCCATCATTTTTGCATCTGGACCAGCAGAAGACACGGTGATGGGCAGGAGTCTGGCGACTCTACACACATCTGTCTACTCTAAACACATCACACAGTAGGTCTGTGCACTCTGTTCTTTCTTGCGACTGGCTTACCTCACTTAGCTCATGTCATCCGGGCTCACTGAGGTCTAGCAGGTGTCAGAGTTTCCTCCCTGTTTCCAGTCTGGAGAACGTGTCATTGGGTGTTTCGAGTGGCTTTTGTTTGGCCATTCCTCCATCCAAGGATGCTCAGATTCCTTCCACCTTTGGGCTACTATGAACTGCGCACGCTACAGACATGGGTGTACCAACATGTGCTCAACTCTGCTTTCCCTAGAGGGGAGGGTTTTGAGGAAGTGAAAAATATATAAATATATACCAAAGGTGAGAAGCTGCAGAACAGGCAGATTATAGGTAGGCTGGAAGAAGTCCAAAAAAGGCAGAGGTGGTGCCTATGGCTGACTTTCCCACAATCCCAATGCAGGCTCCAGCAGGCAGCCTCATTTGTGTGAAAGAAGCAGGCGCAGTGGGCAATCTGGCTTCTTCTTTAACACATCTAAAATATTTCTCCCGATTCCCTTATGACCAAAGATATACATTTGGGAGCCATCTGGCTGAGACGAGGAGGTACAACCTGTGGCTGTAGCTTCAGATTCAACGTTCAAGAAATATTTACTGAGTGTCTTCTATGTACCAAGTATTGTGCACACCTGTGCACAAGTCAGATAACACTCGGTCCTCGTAAGGTCCTCATCCTGAGAGACAGACAGAAAAAATAATAATAAACCAAATAAGCCAGGTGCAGTGGTGCATGCTTGTAATCCCAGTACATGGGAGGCTGAGACAGTAGGATCACAGGTTTAAAACCAGCCTCAGCAACTTAGCATGACTCTCTGAAACTTAGACCTTGTTTCAAAAAAAAAAAAAAGATAGCACTGGGGGTATAGCTTAGAGGTAGAATGACCCTGAGTTCAATCCCAAGGAAGGAAGGAAGGAAGGTTAAAAATAAACCAAAATAACAAGTGAGTTAGTGTTATATATCAGCATCTTTTGTTCATTTACTCATCCATTTATTTAATCATTCTGTAAATATATATATTTACATTCTAATCATTCTATAAATACTTAATGGACACCCTACAAGCAGCCCTGGAGATGGAGTTGTGCATAGAACAAGAGCCCACTTTCTCTGCACATGGAACACAGGTGGGTTGTGCTTTATTTCCTGGCACTAGTGCTTATGATGCAGACGACATGCAATAAAGGCTCAAACTAAAGAAGGCGAGAAGGTATGTTCAGTTACTGGAGACTCAATTGCAAGATCAATTAGAACCTCTCCAACTTCCGTTCACGGAGAATTTGTCATCAAAACCGAAGATGAAATAGACATAGGTCCCTGCTCAGGGGCCTTCTTGTATAACTTCAGATCTAATCTCCAGTTATGTCGCAATTAAAAAATAACAAGCAAGAATTCCCCAAAGCCCGGCACATTCACTAGATCCTAAAAGCATGCCTGTACATATTCAGCATTGCAGTGGCAATGCCTCTCTCTTGCTTTCGCTTTCCAGAGTGTATCACAATATCTGTCAAAAAGCATAACCATAAAACTCCATGAGAACTTCTGCGTCAAAATGGTGAAGCATGTCCTTTTGTCGTACGAGTTCAAGTTGACATTGCTTACTTAAAGGATGGTAGATAGTTGAAAGCTGCAAAAAAAAAAAAAAAAAAAAGAAAAGAAAGACAGAGACATTTAAACAACATCAAGGGATTAAAAGGCAGAAACTAAGGCCCACCGCTGGGTTTGGCTAGTAACAGTATTTTGTCCTCCAGCCAAGCGGCTGCAGTGGACAGAGCTCTCTGGGCTGCCTCCCAGCTCCTCTCTGCCATTATGGTTGGATGGGGGTCAGAGGCTCCCCGCAGGAGGATAGCCCATCCCCAGAAACAAGGAGAGCTGCTGATCTTGGCTGACGGGCAAATGCCACGCGGGCTTCCCTCTCTGGGGCCCCGGGCCTGCCCCCACGTCCTCCGAAGCTACCTTCTGCATTATTTGTGTGTTGAATCTCTATACCTCCTTGCATGGGAACTATACCAGACACTCTCTAAAGATTCTTCTGAGATTCCGCGTGGACTTGCTCAACTACATCAAAGACTAGAAATGAAGCACAGGTCTCTTAACGCCTGGAAGGGCTATCGTCAGCGGATCCCTGATCCCTGCAGATGCCACAGACAGAATCAATTTTTATAAACTGAGAGGCCAGGGTCTGGGGGCCTCGGAGAGGATAAAGGCAAGGGTCATATTGGTTTCCTCCTAGGTGCCTGGCTTTTTGATATCTTTTTTACATTTATTTATTTATTTATTTATTTATTTATTTATTGCAGTATTGAGGATTGAACCCAGGGGCATTCTATCTCTGAGATATACCCCCAGCCCTATTTTTTATTCTTTATTTTGAAACAGGGTCTCACTAAGTTGTGGGGAGCCTCACTAAGTAGCTGAGGTTGGCCGAGAACCCCGATCTTTCGGTCTCAGCCTCCCAAGTACTGGGATTACAAGCGTGCACCACCACGCTTGGCACTCTTTGGTATGTTGCTCATCGTTTAACTGGTAAATGATAGATTCTGAGCACATAAACAATGCAGCTTTGAAGAACGGTGGGGTCCTAGGAACCAGACACAGAAGGCACACTTCCTCTCTACAGGACACCCCAGGCCGGTGGGGAAAGAGACACCAGCAACTCCACGGCCATGTGACATGGGCTTTATTTAACAAAGTGTAGACCGGGCGTGCCCACGCCCACCGCACCCCCAAGCCCTGCGGAACAAGAGCCAGAGGACTTGCCTGATAAGGGAAACAGTGCCCTGATGGTAAACGGTGACACACACCGCTATCTACAGGACCATTTGCAAAAGTCCTCGCTGACCTCGTGGCAGGTGCAGCTCAACTTCATCGAAGGAAACCAGCATGTGATCAAATGACAGCTGCACCATTTATTACTCAGAAGAAGCCACGAGGCCACCTCCGGCTCCAGCATCTGCCTGCTGGGAATGGTCACCATTCACATCTCAGGGAGAACAACTCTGATCCAATTATGCAAATCAATCTCTCTCTCTCTCTCTCTCTCTCTCTCTCTCTCTCTCTCTCTCTCTCTCTCTCTCCTCTCCTCTCTTCTTTTTCTCTTCTCTTCTCCTCTCTCCCCATCCCTTCCCCCAATTCCTCAACCACAATGTGTCTGAGAAGACACAAGGGAAGCCGGCATAGTGGCCCACGCTTGTCATCCCAGTCCTTGAGAGGCTGAGACAGGAAGACTGCAGGTTTGCGGCCAGCCTCAGCTACTTAGTGAGGCCCTCCGCAACTTAATGAGATCCTATTTCAAAAGAAAGAATAAAAAATAGGGCTGGGGGTGTAGCCCAGAGGTTGAATGCTATGAGTACACGGGCTTCCTTTATCCTTGGACTAAACCCAGTCAACAAAATTCTCAGCTCCTGCCAATAAAAGGCAAAACCTAACTGTGCAGGAGCCTCGGACTGCCAGACAGCCATTAGGATGGCTGAGTATGTGGGATGGGGAGGCCCTGAAGCTCCCCAAATCATAGAGCGCTTTAGAGGTCTGGCCACAAACACAGTGGGGCATCGTGGATCCTGGCTCACACTGGTCTCTCAGAACAGGCTTTGATCTTATGAGTTATAATCGGGCATCCCCTGGCCAGGGACTTAGGATGACACCCTGGAACCTGTACCCTGGAAGTGAACCTAGTGGGAATGGTTAGTAGCTTTGACCTTGCCTTGACCTCTGGGCACACTGACCTCCTCTGTGCCTTTGTTTTGTTTGACTTGGTTTGGGCTTTTTTTTTTTTTTTTTTTGGTATTAGGGATCAAATCTAGGGGTGTTCAGCCTCTGAGCCACACTCTGAGACTGGCCTCGAACCTGCCATCCTCCTGTCTCAGCCTCTGGGGTTACAGGTGTGTGCCCACCATGCCTGGCTCCTCTGCACCTTCCAAGGAATTGTAGAAGCAGGGACTGGGATCCTGAGCAGTGTCCATCGGGTGGCCAGGGAAAGCCTGGAGGAGCCATAGCCAGTCTGCCACGGGCCCGCAGGATCCAGCAGCCCCTGTGCCTCAGGGGAAGCAAGGCTGGTCCAAGACACCTTGGCAAACTGGCCCCAGGATGAGGTAATAGTGACAAAGCTCTTCTGGGCTGGTTGAGTTTTCCGAGCACGAAGGCAGGTTGCCTTGTTTTGTCCTATCATTCAAACCATTTATTCTTTAATTCCCTGCAGTGATGTTCTCTTGAGGCTTTTTATTTAACTGGTAGCGTTTTCCTCCCTCTTTTGCAGAGCTGTGAGCTTGGGGGAAACTTGCTTTCCACTGGGCATTCCAATATTGAGAAGCCAAGGCCAGCCTCAGAGAGCGCTCAGTCTGCTCAGCCCCATTCCCCTGCCGCTTGCATGGCGAGTCACTAAGTGACTCGGAATATCAGGCACCCCGGGGCTCACGGGGAAATGAGGACATCCAAGGGAGGGACAGAGGCTGCCCTGCGTACATGCCGCCTCGGTATCAGGGTGACAAGAAGCTGGTTGCTGTCAGCTTTGTCGACGCTCCTGAGCACAGAACTGTCAGCAGGTAGAAGTGAAAGAGGATATGAAGCATCTGGATCACCCGCAGGAGAGACCGGGATCCCACGTGACAGCATTCCGTGTCCCCATGCAAGGAGGTCGGGCAGGGGTCACGCAGCCGCTGTAAGTGACTCGGCTGCCTTGAGGTCATCACGGTGGAGAGGCGTCTCACAGTCTGCGATCCTCCTGATATTCTGCTCCCCGAAACCTCTGCCTAGCAGAGACCCAGCCACCTATCAAAGAACGAACTTTGAGCTCGTGAACTTGAGTCTTGTGTTGGTAAAATTGTCAAAGGCGGAGGCCAGGTGCAAAGGAAGCCACACTGGGTGTGAAGGCGGTCCCTGCCATGCTTGTGAGTGAGTCCTTGTACCTGTGTGCAGGTGTGCGGTGACCACAGGCCCAAGGTACTCTGGAGGACCCCTAACACTGCTTCAAAGTACACATAAGCACCTGCCTGCCCTGGGCCCCAACACACTCCCCGGTTGGGGCAACTGCAGGAAGCTGCTGTGGCGCCGTATGCTTGCTTTAGTGACCTCTCCTCAAGCCCCTGCCAGCCAAGGGCATCAATGGAGATCACTGACCCAGAACCCCTGTGTGTCCGCCCTGGTCATCCTGCTCCTCTTGAAGTATGGAACTATGGCCAAAGACTCCACGATGTTTAAATATGCCAGGCTGCAGCCTCATTGCTAGATTTACCTCCCACTAAAAAGGACATTGGGACTAACATCACCAAGCCACTCAGCCTGTCCCTCCCGTGATTGAGCCGCATTGGACTCCTTCCCTACATGGCTTCTTGCCTCCCGAAGCGATCTGGTCCCCGCTTCTCCCAAGCCCTCCCACTGGGTCTCTGGAAAGTCTAGTGTATCACAGAAAATTTCCCCCATCTGTTCAGCTTCTCTGAGTTGTCCCTTTGCTCGTGTTCTGCCTGGGCCCTCAGGCTACTTAGTATTCTCTGAAACAAAGACTGGTGTAGCCAGTCTTGGTAGAAGTCATGAAAGATAAAGTTGAGGCAGTCTCTCAGAAAGTGAAGCAGGAAGAAAAGGAGGTTATGGGAGAGAAAAGATAAGGAAACTGGAGCACCAATTTAGGAGGTCTAACACCCAAAGAACAGTTCATATAAAGGGAGAAGAGAGAAAAGGGAGGAAATTATCAACAAAATAACACGATTTCCTAGCACTAAAGGACATGAGTTTCCTTTCAAAAAGGCCCCCAAAGTGCCCAGGATATTGTCATAAAAATTCAGAATACCAGGAACAAACAATGGAGCGGAAAGCAGAATGACACCAGAGACTAAATATGATGTCAAAATGTCTTGAAAATGTGAAAGGGATATTATTTCCAACACAGAACACTATCTCCTGTCAAATCACTAATCAGACGGCAGGGCAAAATAAATGTTTGGATGTTAAGACGTGCAAAGTGTTACAAATCCACCTGCCATGAACCATGGGAACATCGACCATTTGGGGAAGCCATATGTTCCATCAAAACAATGAAGTAAACAAAAGAAAAGAAAAAAAAAGCATCGGCTGTAGGAAACAGGGAACTCAACAGATTGATAGAGAAGTAAGACCAAGGCTGACAACTGGGCACCAAAGAGTGTGTCCAGACTGGAGCACATTGGAAAGAAGATGAACTGATAGCATACCCGGGGCGTCTGAATGTATCAGGGAAAAACAAAGGCATCAGCACAGAGTTTAGGAGAGAATTAACCAGCCAACATGACAATGATTTACTCCAAGGAAGGCAAAACCATTTTCATGGAAGTTAAAGCAATCACAATTTACTCTGTGGCTCATCCTGGGATAGCACTTCAATATTCATATTGGATTTATCAATATCAACTTTACTAAAATTATGACATAAGTTAAGTATTTGGGAGTTTGGGTGTGGGGACCAAATAGATGGATGTGTGTGGCAGGGATATAAAAACAAACAAACAAAAAAAAAGGCGAATCCTCATCTTCCATATTGAAATATAGACTGAGATCGTCTGACTCTGAAATCAAGAAGTAGCCATTTCAACACATTATTTAGAGACATGAAGATAAAACCCAAAAGAATCGGCTAAAAGAGCGGAAAGTGGTGGAAACGATGGGATCTTTGGCCATTCTGAAGGAATCTTCTAAAGATGAGCGGGTGGAATCCAGAGTCCCCTCCAAGATGCAAGTCGATGAGAGCCACGTGCCGGGACTACACAATATGGCAGCTCACTGTCCTCGCGTCCCCAGGAGAGCGGGCCAGAAGCACGCACAGCACAGTCGCAGGCACGACACGCAGTGACAGAGTCCCACTCCACTGTGCTTCAGCCCGAAGCCAGAACCACGCCGAGCGTGTTAGAGTTTGCATCGCCAACGCCCCCCAGAAAAGCTGGTGTGTTGGCAACACAGAATGTTCAGGAGTGAAACCAGTGAATCAGACCTCTACCTTCACCCGTGGATAGAGCCGTTGATGGAGAAAGAATTTGAACGGACTTTCCGGGTGGCGACTGTAGACAAGAAGTGTGTGGCCAGAGGAGCCGGATCACTAGGGGCGTGGCCTTAGAGACTATATCTGTCCCTGGTCCTGTCCACTCTCTCCACAACCCGGCGACCCTGAGCAGCTTCCCTCTGCCCGTGCCCTGACGCCATGATGCTTCTGCCCTGGCCAACAATGGACGGAAGGTCAGAAACCATGAGCCAGCATCAACATTTCCTCCCCTGAGCTGTGCTTGTCAGGTGCACAATTCAGTGCACCTTCGATCACAGTGAAGAAAAAGCTAACTAGCACACAGAGGCTCTGAGATGTCATGGCAGAGCCCGGGGCAGGATTTGGAGCCTACTGGCATCGAAGGTGAAGCGGGAGGTGGAATTCTGAAGGGCCAGAACATTGGAAGCAAACAGCAGACACTGGGCTCAAAGAGGGCTTCCTGGCCTTGTCTCTACTGGCTCTACTGGCCGCTCTCCTCTCCCATAGACTCCGCAAGAGACGCCGAGCAAAAGCAGGAACGTGGTCTGTGCCCGACACACTGCAGGCATTCGATAAACATTTGCGGAATGGACCGCAGTCCTTATAATTATACTTTTAACAACTGTGTAGATTCCATTAAGTGGATTCTCTGATTTCTGCTGTTGCACGTTCGAATGGCTTTCGACTCTTCATTTGCATATACACCACAGGATAATAACCCTTGCTCCATACCTAGTGTGTTTTTCTTTCCCTACAGGGATCTCTGCTTTAAGTGGTATTAAATGTTGATGCAACTTGGTATGTCCTTCCAAACTACTTTTCCAAAAGAAAGTTGTCAACCTAGGCTGCTACTAGCAATGCCTGGGTGGATCATCGGATTGTTTTCCAACTGACTGATGGAGGCGGAGAACAGGCTTGGGGACCAGACAAGCAGTGAAAAGACGACCACGGTTTGCGAATCCCAGGAGCTTCTGCTGCCTCTGAACATCGATCAGAGCCTGGGTGTCCCCAGGTGCTTCAGGAAAGTCAGTGCCTCACTTAGTCTGCCTAAATCATTCAGAGTAAGCTGGTGGCCGATCCTGTCAGAAAGCTGGACGGCAGTGGCGCCTTCAGAAGCTCTGGAAATCCATGTGGGTCTGCAGCCTCCATCTGCTCCTCTGTTGCCGGCTCCTATCCTCTGCTGGGCATTGCCTGGCATGCATGAGATGTGTCTGTGTAAGAATTCTGCTCCGCTACTCACGCCCTCCCCATCACTCCCCATCTGCTGGGAGAATGGGACATGGGGCCCAGAGGGGAAATTCCAACCAGCTTACAGGACAGCTCCGTCTCAAGTTGCCGGCCATCCTGCACAAGGCCGCCAGAAAGAAGGGCAGAAAAGACATCCAGCACCAGTGTTTCGAGCCCTAGCTCTCTTTCCAGCTCTGCAAAGCTGCAGGACTGTGGGAAACTCATTTCCCACCAACAGTCTGCAGTCTCCCTCCCCCTGCCCAAGAAAGACAAGGTCAGCTGTCCTGTGTGGTGACAGCGAGAACGCAACGGGACATCATGCACGAATGCTGCACGCTCTGAAGGGTCCGGAGGTATGGCGCATTGCTGTTGTGTTGGAAAGCCAGCTTGGAGGTACGCAGAGAGCAGTCGGGGGGCAGACAGTTCGCCTTTCCGTACCCCTTCCTTGCTGGCTGAACCCCGGCTGTGTTTAAGTGACAGGTGGCTTTATGCCCAAGGTGCAGGATGGATCAAAACAGAGCTGAGTGAGTCATGGAAGTCCTGCCCCTGCATGTCACTGTGCGGGAGACAGGGTGACATTTTGGGGGTGCTGGTGGCTGGCCTGCTGGGAAGATCTCCTCCCCATAGGAGGAGAACCTGCCGGCTCCTCTTCCACCTGGATGGTGCCTGTAAGGACCTCACATTTTGCTTTGGGGTCTATGACATATTTAATTTGTGTTAAAGTTGTAAGGTCTGCATTTAGGGTTTGGTTTGGGCATATAAATATGCAATTGTTGCAACACAATTTGTTGTAAAAATGATCCCTTCTCCATTGGTACACGAAAAGATGAGTTAACTATATTTGTGTGGTTTCATTTCTGGCCCCTCCAGTCTGTTCTATTGATCCATTTTTTTCTCTTCTTTCACCAGTGACACGCTGTCTCATCTCTGTTATTTTACAGTAAGTCTCGAAATTAGGTAGTGTCCATTCTCCAACTTTGTTCTCCTTCAATCCTGTGTTGGCTGTTCTAGGTCTTGTGTTTCTTCGTATAAATTTTAAAATCAGTTTGTTGACATCCACAAAATAACTTGGTAGAATTCTGGTTGGGATTGCATAGAACCAATAGCTCTGCTTGGGAAGAAATGACATTTTAACAATACTCTCTCTTCCAATTCGTGAAAACAGGATCTCTCTCCAGTTAATTCCTTATGTGTTTTAATTTTTTTTTTTCTCTTGGACTATAGACCATGAACGTAAAGAAGTAGTCACTGAGGTGGCGACGCAGAGGGGGTCATGGACTTAGGAAATATGACTTAAGAAAATACCCTCAAAATACAGAAGAGGAAGACCTCAGGCTATATATACAGTGACTCAACAGAGAACCAGGAACTCATTGGATATCTAAACAAAGTATTGACTATATTAACAAGATTAATTCGTACTTAAAACAAAAGCTATTTAAAGAACTTAATGCACATAAGTAAATGTCTAAAGAGCCTAAAGAGCCATGAGTGTAAATCTAAGGTCTTGATTTGTAAAAGAGAGAAAATGGAAATTTCATTCCTTCCTCGTTACTTGGGCCAGCGGTCCATGACTGCATTCAGCTGAAATCTAATTTATCTCACAAACTAGGGCGTGGCTGCCGCTGACAAAATGAGGAAGAAAAATGGAAGCAGTTCTTGTTATATTTGGGTCAAAATAGAGTTTAATCTCAATTTTCTAGGTCAGGTAGGTAATAGTGGAGGCTGGGACTGAAAGACTCAGTAACCACTTAATTTCTGTTTTCTGTGATAGGAGGTGAGTACCCACAAAGCAAAACCCAGACTGATTTTAGCATTAGTCATGAAATCTATTATAGTTATTCCCACATTTATTTACATATTGAACAAGGTTGTGTTGAGCCCTGTGTGCATATGCTAGACACAAAAGAGAGACAGAGAGACAGAGACAGAGACAGAGAGACAGAGACAGAGACAGAGAGAGAGAGAGAGAGAGAGAGAGAGAGAGAGAGAGAGAGACCCTGAAAGAAAACAGTGCGCAAACGGAACAGAAATTGGAGAGTCTCTATGTTTCTTGGGGTGGGGAAGGAAGTTTCCATAAGGTGACACAGGAAACTAAGGAACAGGAGCACAGAGGACCCTAAGGGGCAGATGAGGCGGAACGACGTGAGCATCTGGAGAGAAATGCTTCCAAGCACAAGAGGTGCATGCAAAGGTCAGAGCCTTTGGAACAAGAAGACCGGAAGTGGAAGAAACAGGAGGGGACCTTGAGCCCCCGCAGGACAGGCAGGGCTTTGCAGGTCTTGGCGAGGACCATCGGTGGGTTTTGAGCCAGCTCCCAGTCCAACAACACATGCAGGTAGATCACTCAAGTGACTCTCTTCCTCCCTCTCTGCTGCAGTGGAATCATCGACTGAAACTAAAGCTAAGCACCAGTGCTCAGCTCTGCCCCATGACCTAGGACATGAGCAGGACAGAGGCGGCGTCAGACACAAACCACTACGTGATATCCAGTCCCTCGAGCACGGGAGGCCCAGGAGTGATTTCCTCATCAATGAGTAGTTTATTTTTTACCAGCATTTATCAGTTTATTCTTCTATCAGAGGAATTCTCTGCTCTCTTCCTGATAGAATGAGGCATACAGAGCCAGAAGTGTTTCTGAGAAGCTCTGAAGATGTGAGCTTCCAAATAGGGGAAACCTGGGAACTTATCTAGAAGAGTTTAATCTCTCAGGATGCAGAGGCAGCAAGCCCGGACCTGGGCGGGAACACTAGATGGGCTATGTCCTTGTCACGCCATTAAGGTTTCCTAGGTTCCTGGAAAGTATCAAGATAGTAAGAAAACAGCCGAGCGTGGTGGCGCATGCTTGTAATCCCAGCATTCGGGAGGCTGAGACCGGAGAATCCAGGTTCGAGGCCAGCCTCAGCTACCTAGTGAGGCAACCCACAGCAACTTAGTGAGACTCGGTTTCAAAATAAAGAATAAAAAATAGGGCTGGGGATAGAGCTCGGAGGTAGAATGCCGCTGAGTTCAATCCCCAGTACCGTAAAAAAAAAAAAGATAGTAAGAAAACATATTTGTGTTGGTTCTCCATATTTTCTAAGCAAACAAACAAATGTTCCCTGGAGGAAGGCAATTGTCTCTACTCTTAGCCCAGAAGTGCAATCTGTGGAACTACACAGATCTGCCTAGCAACCTGGATTCGGCCACATGCTCCTCTCCAGTCCAGTGTGGTCTAGAGAGACCGCTAGGAGTTCAGGAGCACGTACCATTGTTCTAAATCTGTGCAAATCCTTCCTGGTTTACTAATTGTGAAGGTGAGCCTGGATCGTCACCTTGGCTGGATCATGGAACACCTAAGATGATGTGGCTTTGGGTGTGTGGATGCCATGGTTGGCTTAAGTCATGACAGTTTGAAGGGGAAGTCCTGCCCTGGATGAAGCAGCGTCGTTCTGGTAGGCACAGGACCTGGATAAAAGGAGGAGAAAGCTGCGTGAAGACGTGCATGGTTCTTCCTGAAGAATGCGAGTCTGCTCTCGACTGAGATACCGGCCTGCAGCTCTTGGAACTGGACCTTCACCATCGTTTCTCCGGAGAATTCCCAGGCCTTGCCTTCTTGAACTAGGACTGAATGAGCCGTGGCTCTGATTCTGAGACTCCAGCTCTTGGACCGCTTGACCAGCTGCTGGTTCCTCCGGCTCCCCACGTGCAGTCGGCCAAGGGCTTTGGACTGTAGGCTGATTTGATGAGTCCCCTTTTGTGGGTTCTGTTACTCTAGTGCAGCCTGGCCAGTATGCCGATTCACCCCATTCCATCCGCACCCTCCCAGGGCTCCTTATTACCATTGCGGCACCCCTCCCCGAATTACGACTAGATTCGTGTCTGTGGCACACACACACACACACACACACACACACACACACACACCCTGATTATTTACTATGCAGTGACCCCACCCTGATCTTTTGTCTGTCTTTGATCTCCCCAGTGTGAGGGATCCCATCCAACTGATACTTCCTAGATCTCCTCTGCCCCCGGTTCCCTTTCCCGGCCTTGTTCATATAATGTCGAGTACGCCCAGACCTAAGGCCGGCCTTGGCAGCAGCCTCATTAAACTCAGCCGAAATCCATTTCTCGTTTTAATTCCAAGCACTTGCCCTCTCACTTCTTGTATCTAACCGGCTTTTTCCTGATGGGAAAATCATCATGAAAGTTCAAGCCCTTCTCCCTCTCCAGAGACCTTCAGTAGATCCTACTATGAGATCAGAAACCTTTAATAATCTGCTACACATTGTCAGGGCTTTAACTCTTTCCCTACCAAGCAATTTTTTTTAAATAACTTGAACCGACACACTTTTCTTTCTGCAAGTGCAAAGCTCTTAAAATTAACGTGGGGGAAATTAACGTGAGTGAGCCAGCCGCAGTGGTGTACATTTGTAATTCCAGTACTTGGGAGGCTGAGACAGGAAGATTGCAGGTTCAAGGCCAGCCTCGGCTACTTAGTGAGGTCCTCCCCAACTTAGTGAGACCATGCTTCCAAATAAAGAATAAAAATAGGGCTGAGGGTGTAGCTCGGAGGCAGAATGCGCCTCAGTTCAATCCCCAGTACCAAAAAAAAAAAAAAAATTAACATTGGTCAAAGGATGGGACATAATATGGATCCACATGCCTCTCCCCTTTCCCTCTCTACCTCCTGCCCAGGAAGACTGGAAATGGAGGGTTTTATGAAGGGACCAGAGACCAAAGACAGTCCCTGGTGTGCAACGAATGCCATTTATACAAGAGAGCTGTGCACGGCAGGTTTTGCTAAGGATGCAGGGTTGGGGAAGATGTTTCCATGGTAATCCAGTTCACCAGGTAACCTAGAGTAGACCCTTAGACACACCTGTTCTTTAGAGCGCTCTGGCTCGTCCCACGATTGGTCCACTGGTGACCTCTCCTCTTGGGACCCCGGCATTCCGCCATCTTTCTGGGCCCCTGCCTTCTCTGCAGACCTTCCTCTGTCCCCTTCTGAAATGCCTCCCACCAGTTCTCTGAAACCCTCGGTCAGAGAGTGTCTCTGGCAGATCTCACTCTTAGCCTACCCCTGCGCCACACTCTGAGGGCAAACATCCCACGGGCCCAATGGTTGGTCACGCTACCTCGCTAAATAGTGTTTCCTCCCCTTTCACCTTGGGAGGATGCTTGGGCCGCTCCATCTTTGAGAAAGAGCCCTCAGTCGACACCCAACCTTCCAGCCTCCTGATCTTGGGCTTTCCAGACTCTGGAACAGTAAGAACTAAGTATCGGGGTTTTATAATTGACCCAGTCCATAGCATGGCTTTATAGCAGCACAACACACTCAGACACATCCACCATCCATGTTGGGCATCTTCCTGCTTCTGAGATCTTGGAGCCTTTGTCTTACGGGTTCACTGCACCACCGGGACACACCCATCCACACTTTTTCTTTTTTTCTTTCTTTTTTTTTTTTGCGGTACTGGGGGTTGAACTCAGGGGCATTCTACCTTCGAGCTATACCCCCAGCCCTATTTTTTATTCTTTATTTTGAAACCGAGTCTCACTAAGTTGCGGAGTGCCTCACTATGTAGCTGAGGCTGGCCTCGAACCCGGATCCTCCGGTCTCAGCCTCCCAAATGCTGGGATTACAAGCATGCGCCACCACGCCCGGCTCATCCCACACTTTCACACGGCTATCCCATCCCTTCCTTCAGACTTCTCCTCAAGTGTCACCTCCACAGACCTTGTCCCAGTCCCTAACCCCTAGCACCCTCAATCCCTTGGTTCCATGCAAAACTAAACTCAAGGTTGCCTCTGCTAAAAGCTTCTAGCGCCTGGATCCCAGGGCCCCCGGCTCGTGCCCACTCACCTCCCTCTGTGTGGGAGAACACGGAGACACATTTCGTTCTTCCCATTCGGGGCAGCACCTAAATCTTTTTAATATCGCTTTCATGCTTCGTGCCTTAATTAACTTTATAAATAAGCAAACGTGAGCGTATACAATGGCTTAGGCATAATGAGAGTGCATTTCTCACTAGAATGATGATTGCCTCCAAGTGGTAATTCAGAGAGGACCGAACTCCTTCTGGGGCAAGACAGAGGATCTGAGAACAGGAAGAAGAGCAGGAGGAGGAGGA
>PVLC010006089.1:38139-71543 GCA_004027655.1 Graphiurus murinus | reverse complement strand
TCTCACTGAGGTATTTGAATGGCAGTTACTTGCCCAGTAATCCAGCAAACACTATATAGCTCTAGCAGTTAATAACAATGCATAAATTTAGGGTTAAACTTAGAAAATACATCCCTTCTTAACTGAAGACTAAACATCATCCTTTTCCTTATTTTTCTTGCTGTCTATGAATATGTGTCAGTATCTCTCTAGCCAACTGCAGTCTAAGGCCTATGTTTGTAAGTAAACTCTCAAATCCAAACTGGCCCAATGGACTCACTCCCTTATATCTCTCTCCTTACTCATGCATTTGTACACATGCGCACACACATTTGCTCACACAGACTTTGGATAAATGTGTTCTGTTTTAAGCAGGAGAAAAAGTTGAAATGCAGCAAAAATGCAAGGACAATTCCTCTATTTGTGTAATTTTGCAACGATGGAAGAGACTGCCATAATTACAGATCTCAGTCCTGAGAATGCTATCAAAATCATATCAGAAACTTGCAGTACAGTTTAATGAGAAACAAATACTATGCATAAAATCATTAATAGTTTCCTATGAGGATTATGGATTTTACCAATTAGCAAGTTTTTGACAAACACATTACTTATTCATGGAAATGGATTTATTTTTTTCCATCTAACCATCAAATGCCTTATTCAGTGACCTTAGAAATGATAAACCTGGGATTATACTGGGCCCTAGGAGGGACTTACAAATATTTGTATTTCTAGAAAATAACTAATTTTTGATAAGAAGATATGAGTTTGAGGCTTAGTCCCTATGCTCATTAATTGTATAATATTGTGCAAAATCTTTAACCTATGGGTTGGCCTTTTCATCAGTTTAGAAGTTATTAACAATATTAATAATATGAGTAGGTTTTTGTGAACTTTTTTATTCATTTTTATTGTAGTAAAATATCCTTAATGAAAAATTTACCACTTTGACCATTTTTAAATGTTCAATATTTTGGCAATAAGTATGTTTATGCTATTGTGCAACCTCACCACCATCCATCTCCAGAACATTTAATCTCCCCAAACTACTCTGTATCTGTTAAACATCAACTCCTCATGTCATCGTTTTCCACTCTACTCCTAGAAACTACCATTCGTGTGTGTGTGTGTGTGTGTGTGTGTGTGTGTGTGTGTGTGTTCCTGCGAATTGAACCCAGGAGCATTCTACCTCTGAGCTATACCCTCAGCTCTTTTTATATTTTTGTACTGAAACAGGGTCTTGCTAGATTGCTAAGAATCTCACAGAATTGCTGAGGCTGGCCTCTAACCTGTGATCATCCTGTCTCAGCCTCCCCAGTACTAGGATTATAGGCATGAGCCTTAACATCCAACTTCTACTTTCTGTTTTTATAAATTGAATTGCATATTCTAGTAATATCATATAAGAAGAATCATTCAATAGCTACCATTTTGTGACTGACCTATTTCAATTAGTATAATATCTTTAAGGTTCATCCGTTTTGTGGTATGTGTCAAAATTCCCTTTCTTTCAGGACTGAAATATATTTCATAATACATGTATACCACATTTTTTATTATCCATTAATATGTTAGGGAGATGCATGTACAACAATATTTACAGTCACAGAACTGAACACTTACAAATAATTAAAGTGGTCTACCATATGTGCCCCCAGCCAAGTAAAGATGACCTCAGAAACCATAAACCTTTTTATTTCCCATGACTTAAATAAACCTGTCAAAGGAATAGATGAAAAAAATGGTTAAAATGGTAAATTTTAATGAAGGCAGAGGTGGATTTACTATGACTGCCTGAAGCCTGTGTTGCAGGACTCCTCACTTGTATAAATTTCTTTCAAGGACCTGATGGGAGTCAAAGAAATGTGCCTACAAGTTATGTGTTTGTAAATATGTGAAAATAAGACAAATATATTTTTCCACTGTGACTTGCCCTCAATCATATTTTCTCTTAGGATGAGTAGAAATGTTGTGCTATAGGCATTTTGTGGGCTGTGGCTAAGAGGAGGTCAAGCTGGGTATTCATTTAGCTTGAGTTTATTAGAATATATTGATGCTAATTCTAATTAATTCTCCATAAATTCAAATTACTGTTAGCCATTCCTTAAGAAATAGCTCCAGGAATTCTCTCTGGTCACTTTGCTCACTCCATCACTACTGTAGCACTGTGGTGTAGAAATAGAGGCTGTACCACATGTAAATTGCCCTACAATACCTGTCACAGAGAAACTGAGTAGTAAGAAAGAAATCAAGCTTCACAAATATGGACCCAGAAGTTTACAAAACTCAGTTCCTATCAATGTCAACGCAAAGCAGGATTATAACTCAATAATAAAATATATAAAATTAGAAAAAAGCCACACATTTTTGTTTTTTGATTGTAATCATGGAAAATAGAACTCATCTGACTTCCTGTTAAGGTGGAACACAAAACTATAAGAAAATTACAATAGCAATGAGTGTTTCTACTGGTTCATGAAACAAATAGAAAAACCTGATAGAGGTTTTTGGAAATTTAGCTATACTACTAAAAATTTTATGATATTCTCAATAATGTACAGTGAAGCAATAAGAGAAATTTTCTAAACCAGTGTTTATTTAAAAAGTCGATGAAAAATTGATAAAGACAAGTATTCTTGTGTTTACATTTGTCATAACACCTTTTCTGATGCTAAATAAATATTAACTTAAATATTTATTTTCATTTGTTTTCTGACAGAATGTTCTTCAAGTTGTGTAAGCTTCAAGCATATCAAAGCTCAGATTCACCCTTGAATACTGGAGAAAACATGATGACACCAAGTCTGTGTTTCTACCTCTCAGAGACACTTGAAATACCAACAGGAATTTGCATGCAGTTTCACCATCACCAAATATTTGAAGCTCTACTTGGACTCGGGTACAGAAATACCTTCAGTGACTATGGGAGAATCCTATTCAGAAACACAGAAAATGAAACAAATCAGCAAACAAATTGCATTTCACATTCCTGGCTTGAAGATCTATGAGGAAAAGATGAGCCTCTGTGCTGAGGCTCTAGGCCCAGGGTCTCCAGTTTACTGATTTGGAGAAGGAAAACCAATAGATGTCATCACCCAGATGACAGAGATGGTAGGATTTTCTGACAAAGATTTTAAAGTAGACATCATAAAAATGCTTCAGCAAGTAACTACAAACATGCTTGAAATAAGTGAAATAGTAGAAAGTCTTGGCAAGGAAATACAACATCTAAGCAAAGAAATATATATTACATATGATAAAAACGTATAACTTAATACATACCAATGGAAATTTTAGAACAGAAAAATTCAGTAACCAAAATGAAAATTCAATAGACATTGTCATTAGTGCACTTAGGCTGCCATAATAAAACACTGGAATGTATGGTTTCAACAACAGATACTTGTTTTCCAGTTGCAGCATGTTTGCTGCCTCAGTTTCCCTATCCTGCAGTCCGCACTGGAAGCTTAAACACAAAAGACAGACAGACACACAAACAGACAGACACAGACACAACCTCGCGAGGGGAATAATGTTCAACTTTATTAGGCGAAGATAGCGTTTTTATATGCTTAGAAAAACAAATGTGACCCCGAATACGTGGGAAACAGTCATTATCTCAAAAATTCCCCAAGACCAGATGGAGACAATCAGGCTTTGAAGAAACCTCTGTTATTTTCTTGGAGTTATTTATGCTTTATCTAACTACCCCCTTACAGGGAAAAGCAGGCAACACAGATTACAAACTTTTACACTAGTTTTCTCAGGAGTAACAAACTTTATCACCTCCAAGGTTATACATGCACAACGGGCACTACAGAAACTGGCTGAGTTTCTAATGGCTCAAATGGCCTTGAGAAATCATCTCAGCTCTCTGAGTCTTTAGAATTTAGTAAAAGTTTTCTATGCTTCCCACACCAGTAGTTCCTCAGGCTGGATATCTGAGATCAGAATGCCAGAGTGGTGGGTTTGGCAAGTGCTCTCTTCTTGGTTTGCAGACTTCTTCCTTTAGCTCATGTGGCCTTTCCTCAGTTACCCCAACAAGGGGAACACGCTCTATTGCTCTCTTTTCTCCTTTTAAGGCCACTAATCCCATCATAGGGCCCTACTCTCATGAACCCATCTAAACTGAATTACCTCCCAGAGGTCCTGTCTCCAAATACCATCACTTTGTGGAATGAGCCTCAATATATGAATTTGGATTTGAATGATACAATTCGGTCCATATTAGAAGGCCTCAACAACAAAATGGAAGGAGCGGTGGAAAGAATTAGCAAACTTTGGACTGGAACAGTAGAAATGACCCAATTTTAATATCAGAGAAAAATTTGAGTAAAAAAAAAAAAATTGAACAGAATATCAGGGACTTGAGGATCTATCGCAAATATTTAATCATTATATTATCAGAGTTCCAAAAGAAAAGGAGAGGGCAAAGCTGACAGTCTTAATTTAAAATCCCCAAATTTGATAGATATAAAGTTCAATTTATGTCTAAGCTGAGAAAAAAACCCACATGGAACACACCCCCAAAACTCTACATGAGAACACATGAGTAAATATTTTAAAACTAAAGTCCCAGAAAAATGTTAATGATAGAAAAAGAAAAATTACTTTCCTGTAAGTGGAGAAAAATATTCAATAACATTTCTCTTTCAAAATGTGGAGACTATGAAGGAGTTGCACAACATTTTTTTCTAGTACTTTACGAAAGGCACTGTCAGCCGGGTGTGGTGGCGCACACTTGTAATCCCAGCATTTGGGAGGCTGAGACCAGAGGATCTGGATTCGCCCCAGCCTCAGCTACCTAGTGAGGCACTTGGCTATTTAGGGAGACACTGTTTCAAAATCAAGAATGAAAAAAAATAGGTCTGGGGAATAAGTATAGCCCAGAGGTAGAATGCCTCCTGAGTTCAATCCCCAGTACTGCAAAAAAAAAAAAAAAAAAAAAAAGAAAGAAAGAAAGCACTGTCAAGACAGCATTCTACACCTTGTGAAATCCTTCACAAGAAAGAGAGAAAATTAAGTTTCAGGGGGAGAAAAAAATTAAGATGATTTGTCAGTAACAGACCTGCCCTAAAAAAATAGCTAAAGGTAATCCTCCAAAACAGCCAAGATATCATAGAATAAATCTTAAAATATCCATAAGAAAGAATAATGGAGAGAGTGAGGCATAACTAAATGCCATACATTTCCCTTCTCTTTTGAGTTTTGTAAGTTATATTTCACAGTTGAAACTAAATTATAGCAGTGTGTAATGTGGCTCTAAATGAATGAGAGGACATTTTTTTTCCAGATTTACTGAGGTATAACTGACACACACAAAAACTTGTTTATATTTAAGGCATACGACATGATACTTTGCTATACATATATATCGTAAAATGATATCTAATTAATATATCCATCACTTCACAGAGTTACTTTTCTGTTGTAGGACACTTAGGCTATTTCCTTATCGTGTGTGTGTGTGTGTTTGTGTGTGTGTGTGTGTGTGTGTACGCATGCACACGCTCATGGTACTGGGGATTGAACTCAGGGGCACTTCAGCCCTTTTTATTTATGAGACATGGTCTCACAAAGTTGCTCAGGCTGGCCTTGAATTTACAATCCTACTGCCTCAGCCTCCCAAATACTGGGATTATAGGAGTGTAACACCACGCCTGGTTTAATTCCATATCTTCTATTGTAAAAAATAATGTAATGAATATTGAAATGTAGCTATCTCTTCTAAGACACTCATCTCAGTTCATTTGGATATATGCTGAGAAGTGAGACCATTGGATCGTATTTCCAATTTTAATCTTTTGAAAACCCCCAACATTCTTCTCCATACCAACTTACATCCCACAGCATGTGAGGGTTCCCTTTTCTTGTCAACTCTTGCAATTTTTTTGTCTTTTTACTTAGCAGGTGTGAAGTGATATATTATTATAGTTTTTTTTTTTAATTTCCCCAATAAATGGTTTTGTTGAGAATCTTTCATGTATCTGTCGATCACTAAGTGTCTTCTTTGGACAAATCTCTACTCAAATCCTTTGCATGCTTCTTATTTGGGTTAAGTTTCTTATACATTGTAAATATTAACTTTGTCACATATATATATGATTTGTAAGTATTTTCTCTTCTTATGTAGATTGCCTCTCGGAGCTGTGAAGTTTTGTTGTTGTTATTTTCTTTAAATATAATTCTATTTTATTTTGTTTCTGTTGCCTGTGCTTTTGGGATTATATTAAAAAATAATTGTCAAGACCAATACCATATTTTCCCCCAAGTTTTCTTTTAATAGTTTTATGGTTTAAGATCTTAGGTTAAGTCTTTAATCTATTTTGAGTTAATTTTACCAATGTTCAAGTAATTCATAGGAATCCAAAAAACGTAAACAGAGAAATGAAAAACAGTAAGAACAATAACAGAAGAGGGAGACTTATGCCCTTAATATTACCAATAATTACATTAAATATAAATTGCCTAAATATATTAATTAAAGGACAGATTGGATAGTGGATTAAAAACATGACTCAACTATATTATGTTCATAAGAAACTTACTTCAGATATAATCATAAAGTAAGTTATAAGAATGAATGTAATGAAAAAATTAATCAGAACAAAGCAGGGATGACTATTAAGATTAGATAAGATATAGTTCCTAGCAAAGAAAATTACTTTACCAAAGAAAAAGGACATTATATAATTATTAAAGAATTATTCCACCCAGAAAACATACCAGTTCTGATATATATGTACTCAACAACACAGCTATAAAATATGTCAAGTAAAAACTGATATAACTGAAAGCAGAAGCCAATTAATAATTATAGTTTAAGACATAACACCTCTTTCAGCAACTGACTGAAATATTAGATAGTAAACAACAACAATGTGGAAAAACTCAACAACACAATGTAATCAATATTTAGGGGCTATTCTATCCAACGATTGTAAGCACAGATTATCTTGTACTCACAGAACATATGAAAACATAAACCATATCCTATTAAGCCATGAAACATGCCTCAATCTTATAAAATAATTGAAATCACTTAGAGCACACTCTCAGACAAAATGGACTCTGAAAATCAGTTAAAAATATTTAGCAGGAAAATATTCAAATACTGAAAACTAAACCACACACTTACAAATAATGCAGGTGTCAGAGAAGAAATCTCAAAAATTGAAAAGGCATTGAACTGAATGAAAGTGAAAATACAATATATCAAGTTTTGTGAGACACAACTAAATTAGCACTAAAAGGGAAAATTTAAAGCACTAAATGCTGAAATTAGTAGAAATCTATTTTCAGAAAATATAACAGCTTCTTAGAAAATCTCAGGGAATCTACAAAAACATCCTAGAATAACAACATTGCAAGATACAAGATAAATGTACAAAAAAAATTGTACGAAACATTTATTTCAAATCATCATGGTGGTTTTCCTTTTGCAAACATTATTGGGGGTATTCATATACTGAACAGACTCAAAGTACAAAGTGAGAAAAAAGTTATTTTTTAAAAATTCAACTTATCACTGAGATTGGGGAAATGAAATTTGGCATAATCTAGAATTGAAAACATCTACCACTATTATGCCTCTGTAAATGGAAAAATTCAATAAAGTGTCTCACTAAAGCAATAACAAGATTCAGTATGTGGTATGGTTAAGGATAAAAAATAAAGACTGGCTTAACATTTTTCTAAAACTTCACTGGAAATGGAGCAAAAATAAGTTTCTATTTTGGATTTCTAGAGTATGAATTTAGGTCTCTTGTAGAAAACTCCACTTAAAAGGAAACAAATAAGACTAAGAAATGCACACCACATCTGTGGGGTTTTTTCCCCCCCAAAAGAAGAGTAATTTGCTTCAAAATACACATGAAATGCTTCCCTGAAAACTGACAATATCCATCTAGAAAATCAGTTTATTTTTGCAGCAAGTCCTTGCATTTATTGATTAGAACATAATAAATGAGTTGGCCTCATTTATTATGAGTTCTTAGTAGAAAAAAGGTTCACCTCTCCTGAGGACGGTGAAATTTGGCTGACATACTGCCCTGCCTTTGGATGAGAGTAACATTAGCTCTTCTCTGACATTCCAACATACTGGTCTACCATGCAGATTTTAGAATTGCCAGCCTCCAAAATCACGTGTCAATTCCTTAAAATGGATCAGTCTATCAATAGGTCGATAGATCAATCAATAGAGATCGTTAGGCAATTTCATCACTGTGTGCATATCATAGAGTATACCTACACAAACGTGGATGGTACAACCTGTTACACACCAGGGCTATAGGGAATACCTCCTAGGCTATAAATCTGTACAATATGTTACTGTACTAAGTATTATAAGAAACTATAACACAATCTTATGTATTTCTGTATTTAAACAGAAAAGCACAGTAAGACATTGTGTAGAAGCTAAAGAATGTGCCACTGCATGGAGCCTGCAGGACTGGAAGTGGCTCTGGGTGTCAGGGAGTGGGAGGGCAAGTGAAAGGCTACCATCTCCCTGCACACTGCTGTAGACTTGATAAAAAGCTCACTCAGGCTGCACTAAATTTATTTTAAAATCCTTCATATGTTTATTGGCAATTCTCATTTCCTATGAATAGGCCTATTTATACTTCCATCTTAGGAATGAGTTTTAAATTTTCAAATGTGTGTAAGTTTGATGTTTTCTCTTTAGTTTGTAATTTTTAAAACCAATCACATTGTGAACAGAGAATGTGATCTAAATGACACCAATTATCTGAAATTAGTTGGAACTTGCTCCATGACCTACAACTTTATGACATTGGCCAAATTCATAAATGTTCATGTGAGCTTGATAAGAGGAAGTATTCTCCAGGGCTGTTTTGAATAAAATATTTTCACTTCATTCTACATATGTGTACTAGATCAAGCTTAGCTATTCCTAGTTTATCTACTTAATGCCAAAAGCAATATGTTCAAACATCCAATTATGTTGATAGTCATTTTTTTTGCTTTGATAAATTTTGAAGCTATGATGTTCAATGTAAAAAGATCTTTCTTCAATAATTAACTTTATCTTAATTTAACATTTTTATTTAATAAACTTTTTAATGTTTTGAACTTTTTGATTTTTAACAACACTTAGTTAAAACACAAACACATCGTATAGCTGAAATATATATATATATATATATGTCCTTCTATATGTTTTTATTTTTTAAAACTTGTTAAAAATTAGGACACATATTAACATAGCCAACTAACAGGGTTGAGATCATCAGTATCACAATTTTCCACCTCCACATCTTGCACCACTGGAAGGTTTTCAGGAGCCGGGACATGTATGGAGCTGTTATCTCCCATACTCACAATTCCTTCTTCTGGAATATCTCCTGAAAGACCTGCCTGATGCTGTTTACAATGAGCTTTTTAATAGGTAAAAGAAGCACACTCTAAAAGTTCCTATCCAGCAATCAAAACGAATAAAGTCCTGTCATTTGCAACAACACAGATGTAACTGGAGGTCAGTATGGTAAGTGAAAGTAGCAAGGCACAAAAGATAAATGCCACACATCTCACTCATGTGTGGAGTCTAAAACATTTGATCTCTTATGAGTAGAGTAGAAAGGTGGTTAGCAGAGGCTGAGGAGACTTGGGTGGAGGGAAGGATGGGGAGAAGTTGATCCAGGAGCAAGAAGTTCTGGTGTGCTATTGTACAGTAGGGTGACTGTAGATAATAAAAATGTACTGTACATTTCAAAAAGCTAGAAAGAAATGTGAATGTTTTCACCACAAAAATGATAAATGTTTAGGGATATAGATATGTTTAGCCTGATTGAAACATTATACGATGTAAACATTTATTAAAACATCCCGAGTTCCTGCGGAGAGCGTGGTGTGAGATGGAGGTCGGCCTGCTCCCTGGAGCCCTCTGGGGCCCTCCGGCCTCAGGCGGGCGGGAATGCTGGAGGGCCGGGGGACCGCGTCTCCCCTGCAGATCCCGGGCCCTGGCTGCGCTGCCTATGGGCCGGGCCAGCCATCCAAGCGCCGGCGAACCTCTCGCCTCCCCCCACCTCCGCGACCTGATGGCCGCCCCACCGACATGGACCCTGCAGGCTGCTGGGTCCCATCACAACCCTGTCGGGCCCAGGAGAAGCCCCCGCCCGGCCGCAGAGGACGGGGCGCCTTTGGGTGGCGACGGGCGAGGCGTGCGAGGAGAATGGCGGCTGCAGGAACCCGCGGAGGCCCGGAGGCCGTGAGGGGCTTGGAGAGCCCGAGAAGGCGAGGGCGCGGTAGAGTGGAGTCGCACCGATCTGGATCCTGGGGTAGCCCTGTGCCAGTGTGCTTGGAATGAAGCAAGAATAACCATGGTCTCTTACGTCTGAGCATTTGTTTTACTTTGACGTGTACATGGGAGTCCTAATCTACAATATCTAGTCTTTCTAGATGTTAAAAGAGGTTGCGAGTGTATGACAAAAGTAGAGTTAGTAAACTAATAAATTTTGAACCTTTTGTGTTAAAATTCCTAGGAAAGATTGTCATCTGAGAATTCAAGCATTATAGCCCACTGGGTTGGCGATGGGCCAGAATGCTCATATTTCAAAGACACTTTCAATTTGTAACTGTTGTTACATGTGTCCAGTTTATTCAAGACTGTTGTGCACATAGTGGACAAATTTGCTCCTTATTTGAAACATCTAGTCTATCTAGATGTTTACAAGTGCCCAATGTATGTTAAATGTAAAGGTAGTAAAATACCACGTTGTAAAAAATTTATTGCTAAATTCATATGAAATACTGTCTTTTCGGAATGGGATTGTTAAACCACCTCTGTGAGCAGGGTAGTACTGTCTGTACTTGTTCAGTGATTTGGAGGAGGTGGGAGGGAAGCAATTGCAAAAGACAATGTGCTAGTGTGTTTATATCTGGATATTTTTAGACACTCTTTTTCTGTATGTTTGGTGCATTTTGTTTTGCTATGTATATAGTGTATATAATGGACAAAGGAGTCCTAATTTTGTGACATCTAGTGTTTAGATGTTAAAGAGGTTGCCAGTATATGACAGTAGTTAGTTAAATTAGCACTTATTTTATACTTTGTGTTGAAATTTATGGGAAAGCTTGTCCTCTATAAATTACTTTTGGATATGAATTTGTTCAACTATCTCGAAGCATTGCATATTCCTGTATTTGTCCGCTGGACTGAAGGCAGAGAAGAAAGTGAGGAAGGAATGGTCATATTAGAAGATACCTCAGATTATAACCATTGCTATGTGTGCAATTTTATTTATTAGGGCTGTGTGCATGGTGGGAAGTTCTCATATGAAATATCTAGTCCTTCTAGATATTAAGAAGCTTGATATATTTAAAAGAAGTAGTAATAAAACTTTGTCAATAGCTTTTTAAAGCTGATGGGAAATACTGTGTTTGGAAATGGAATTGTTACACCACCTCTGTGAACAGTATATATTCTGTACTTGATCATTGGGTTAGGGGAGGTGGGCGGGAAGAAATTGCAAAAGGTGTTAGTGTGTGCTAGAAAATATCAGCTTACCCATTACCCTGTATAACTTTGTTATTCTGTATATATTATGTATATATAGGACAAATTAGTCCTAATTTTATAATATCTAGTTTCTAGATATTAAAGAGGTTGCCAATGTATGACAAAAGTAGTTAGTAAACTAACACATTTGTACACTTGGTGTTAATATTCATAGAAAGACTGTCTTCTGAAAAGGACTTTGGAAGCAAAATTATATCATCTAAGTGACACATGTGCCTTTATCAAATGTGATATAAAAGAGAAGGAACTAGAAGAAATGAAGGATTCTAGGCCAGAATGCTCCAACTTAGAAGACACTTTCAGATATAACTATTGTTGACACATGTGTAGTTTATTCAACTCTACTATGTATATAATGGACAAACTTAAGTCCTTATTTGAAACATCTAGTCTTTCAAGATGCTTAGAAGTGCACAAAGTATATTAAAAGTAGAGGTAGTAGATACATTTTGTAGATATTCTTTTGTTAAAATTCATAATGAAATATTCTCTTTGGAAATGAAATGATAACTTCTCTGAGCAGTCCACACTATTGTATTTGTGCTGGCTCTGGGAAGGAGGGAAGGAATGCAAAGGGCTTTATACCCATGTGTTTTTAGTGAAGCAAGATTGACCATTGTTGTCCCTTAAGTCTATGTTTTATTTTACTTTTCTGTGTATACAGTGTGTATATAAAGGACAAATGAGTCCTAATTTACATGTAGTCTTTCTAGATGGTAAAGAGGTTGCCAGTATATGACAAAAGTAATAAACTAATACATTGAGTACACTTTGTGTTAAAATCCATAGGAAAGACTATACTTAAAACCACTTAGGAAGAGAATTTAAAGTCCTAAGCATTGCAGATGCATATATCTGACTCTTGGGTTGATAAGATAGGAGGGGGGAAGGGTTCTAGGTCAGAATGCTCCTATTTAGAAGACACTTTCAAATTAGAGCCACTGTTAAGTATGTGTGTGCACTTTATTCTTTGCTACAGTATGTGTAGTGGGAAATAAGTCTTGGAAACATCTAGGCTTTCTAGATGTCTTAAAAGTGCATGGCACATGGTATAATTAGAAGGCTAAAGTTATGCTCTTTATTTTTTTGTTTGCATTTTAGGAATGGAATTACTAAACTTGATGTCTTGGAGAGTTTGCTGTTTGAACTCTGGGTGATGTGTGGGGTGGGAATATGCAGAGAAGCTCTCTGTTCCCTTAAATTCGTTCATATTGTCTAGCCATTGTTCTATGTGTACATTTTAGTTACTGTTGCTGCGTATTAATGGATAAATTTCTAAAGCCCAAAGTATGTTAGAAGTAGGAAAATAATCCCTGTATAATTGTCCTTTTGTTAGTTTTTAGGAAGTACTCTCTCCTGGGATGAACTTTGTTAATCTGTGTGGTCCTGTACTTAGTACATGACATTAGTCACTGGGATGGGGAAGAGGCGGAGGAGGAGTGGTGAGGAGAGCTCTTTGCTAATATCTCTGTACCTGGAAGACAGTTTTATTAGATTCTTACCATAGGTCTCTGTGCATTTTTGGTAAGTACTTGTGTTAATTGCACAAAGTTCATATTTATGTCCTAAAATCTTAGCTTCATAGATGTCCTAAGGTTATAGTATATGGTAAAAAAGTAGAGCTAGTGAATTAGCCAACTCGTAAATACCTTCTTGTTATAATTGTTAAGAAAGGTGCGTCTCAGGCATGGAATTGTCACCCCTCTGGGCAGTGTGTATCAGGACTGGTTCATCGGGCTGGCAGCAGAGGAGCAGAAGGAAGTACACAGAGATGGAAGAAAGTGTTTCTTAGATTTGCATTTTGATGTGAGCCGTTGGTGTGTGTGCATCCCACAGTAATTCCTTAATTCACTGGGATGCTGCTTTCAAGCTAATATTTTAGTAGTAGAAATCTGGTAACTCTCTTAGAAATATGCTTGGTATACTCTTGGCTATACTCTTGGCTTTATGTCTCATTTTAAATCGAGCATTAAGAAAATGCAGGATTTTAACTTTGTCAATATGACTATCTAAAAGCCTGTCACTGTTTTTATCTTCAGTGAAATTTCTGTCCCCAAGGAAGGTAGGATTGCAGTTTTTTCTAACCCATTGAGTCAGTGCACTACATCCTTGGTTATCAAAAATCCTCTTGTAGCCTTGGGATTTTGAGTTGGCGAATATTCCGATGTGTGGAAAAGCACGATGGATACCACGAACTTGATCACACAAGTGGGGTGTTGTGTATGTAAACAGGAGTTGGAAGGCCACGGCCGACTAAGCTGCTTGTGACTGGATGACTTTGTTCTTTACTTCTTGTGTTTTTGCTTTCTGTAATACACATATTAACTCTAAAATAAAGGTTATTTTGCAAAGCTGAAAAAAAAATCCCATAAACATATGTTATTTTTATGTGTCAGTTAAAAATTAAAAAAAAAACTACATTTGTTTCAGTGAAATTTCTCTTTTGTCATTAGCTCATCAAGCAACACACAACTCAGCTTGACAAGGTATCTTTTCGCACTTCTCCCTTAAAAATAATTCTGCCAGAACAAGCAAAATGGAAAAGATATTGTACTAAATGATTCTGGTAAGAACAAAGCAGAATGTAGAAAATGACAAATAGGAGTTTTAGCTAAATGTAACATGGATATCATTGTTGTTACCATTCTAGAAGTTTGGTATATTTGGGTTTTAAGGTAACATGTTTGTCATTTCTGTCTTTGAAGACATGATTTTGCTTCCTTATACCCTATTCTCAGGACAGCTGCTTCTCAGTTGGTGAGCTTAAGATGTTCTGGGATTCAATGTGATGATTAAGAGGGAAAAGAGTCCAAGTACCTTACTAGTTTTATGCTGTTGGGCAATACCATTTCAATGGTAATGGGCAGGGGCTTCAATTAAAATAGTGCTATGGCATGTATATGGTTTGAGTGCCTCCCCAAGGCTTTATATGCTAAAGTAATCCCCACTGGGAGGTATTAAGAGGGTGAAAATGATCCAACTACAGTGTTAAGTGAGGCCTTTGGGAGATAATCAGGACTGGATATGGTTGTCAGGGTAGAGCCCCCCATGACTGAATGCTGGCAACTTTATGAGAAAAGGAGATATACACACAGGCACTCTCCCTGTCTTTTATCATGTGATGTCCTGCATGAGGCCATAGGTATGAGCTGGGAGAGAGAATATAGAGTAGCAAGAGTGGGGACCATGGATATGCAGGCCAATTCTGCTTGTAACCTACTTATACCTTTGGGGCATGCTTGATACTGATCTCATACATACCACTTCCATTTGATGATGAAGTGTTGCTGTGCATGCCCAGCCTTTATAGCTTGGTGGGTAAGATAACACCTATTTCAGGATGGGGAGCTGGGGAGCTCAAGTAGCTTGGTAATATGGTGTCCCATGTTTAAGCATCAGTCTCTACTAAAGTACAGTAGTAGATCAAATCTGTTTCTCAAATGTAAAATAGTTATCCATAAAGGGTAATAGGGCTTTGTTCCTAAATTCTAAGAGCTTGTATTTTGATTCACTTGTAGGTGCCTGGAAAAGTCTCTAAACAATAACCCTTCCTGCTAATAGCACTTCAAGCGCATTGATTTTCTGGATCATATGATCCAAGCATGTGGACCAAGATCATCATAAGGTCAAGTGCATGGTCACCTAAACCTGAGCCTGTAGCTGGCAATCAGGGACAATTATAAAATTTGCCTCCTTTATTTCTCCATTTCTTAATGGCCACTTTCTTTTATTACCTGATAAATGCCGTGTAAACTATTACTTTATTTCTTTTTGTCCAGTTTTTAGCTGTTTCAAGAAAGACAATGAACCTAGTCACTGTTACTCTATGATAGCCAGAAGTAGGAACTCTATATTATTTTCCAGACTAGTAGTATGATCTAGGAACTGTTTTGGAACTTGGTAGCAAGTCATTAGACCTCCACTGAATGATTACAACTTAGAAGAAAGAGAGAAATGGAACAGTATGATTTCCTTTTGTGGATTCCCCATCTGTTTCAGAGATACCACAGACAGATACTGAAAGTTCAGCTTGAGTGCATATTTTGGAACCTCCCTTTTCTCACTGAGAGCAAGAGTCCACACTAGCTCCTTGCTAGGTTTTAAACTCTTATAGGTGTGGTACATTAATGCAATGTCACCTTAAGCTGGGCCTTGAGCAAGGGCTTGGTCCCGCTGGAACCCTGCAAGGCAGAGGATTCCAAAAGAAGGAATGTGTAGCATTTCCCACTTTGCATTATTATATTCTGGAAATTTGGGATGCTTTGGGTTTTGCTTTCACATTAATTATAAAGGAAAATTTCTTAGAAACACAAGATGGCTGGACGGATTGTGATTCTTCAATGTTAGCTGAAAAAGACAATGCCTCAGCTTGCCTCAGAGATATTCATTAACCTCTTTACAAAAATTCAGGAAATGGACTTTGCAAGTTTAGCTAATAAACCAAAGAAACTTAGGTCTACTATTTTATCTATGAGTAAAGAAAGCTTTAAGACAGATAGTTTCTCTCTCTCTGAAACACCTCCCCCTTGACTCCACCACACATTAACTAACTCTAGCTGCCTGAGAATAAGATAAGAACACTGCTTACAGGAGCTAAAATAAATAATGAAGATTTAAACTGATAAATAGAGACTCCTCTTCATCGTTAACCTTTAACACTGTTTTTGTACTAAAAGAATTTTTATATACATATTGTATTCTGTAACCTTTGCTGTTTTCTTAATCCCATCAAATACTATGGGAAATGACTCTTCTAGTTAAACATGTACCCACTCAACTTTAGGAAAAACAAGTCTGTAAAAATTCCTGTTCAATATGCCTCATTGTAAAAGATAGTATAAGAAATGGTGACTGACGTGAATTAAACAGATGCACTTCCACACTGCGGGCGGTGTGAGCGTATTCTCGCAACCTCGTCTCGATCCACACCTATGGATGGCCCTCAACACATTAATCTCTGAATCCCTCAAATTCCATGGGACATGTCAAATACTCTGAGAGCTTTTTTGGGTCACCCCTATTCCTACTTTAAATACTTTGAAAACTTTGAAAGGATGTGTGTGTGTGTGTGTGTGTGTGTGTGTGTGTGTGTGTGTGTATGTATTGCTAATCTTCAACTTTCTAACAAAGTCTTAACCTTATTTTATAAAACCTGGAGATACCTGACAAGCTAAGAGTCATGAAACCAGTCTTTTCAAAGTCTTAGTATATGTTGTATAGACCATCTAGCAACTATTGTTCTCAGCTTTTTATGACCAAACACCTCAATGGCAGGGAAATAATATATAATATATTAATATATTAGTATATAATATTTCATACATGGAGCATTTGTTAGTGTGTTATCCAAAGTATACAGAAATCCTGCCTAACCAGTAATGGGATTTCAATAAAAAATTGTTCATGAAATAAGTGCTCAAATTTGGGGTCACTTGGGTTTGTTAGCATGTTATATAATCTACTAGAGTTCACAAAAGTAAAAATATTCATAGAAAGGAATGAGAACCACCAAAGATGAAGAAAATCTTTCAGGCAACCAAAAGAAATAGCATAACTTTTCCTGTATAGATGACTGAAGTCAGCACTCATAAGAGTCTCAAAGAAAAGAGAATATAGTGTACAGATTGCTGAAAACTCAAACCGCTTTCAGTCTGAATTCCGAACTCAGATAAGTTGTCATACAGGGTTGGAGAGCAAAATACAAGCCTTTCCCAACACACAAACAGTATAATCTACATATTTTCAAATCCCAAGTAAAAGAATATCTAAAAGGATCTATTTCATTTAATGGAAAGAAAATGGAACCAGAAGGAAGCATCTCATTGATGCTTTTCATCTTTTTAAAAGTGCAGTGAGAACTGATATTTTTCCAATATTGAGTTTTCACTTCCAGCAACATATCTGTCCATTTATATACATAATGGTTTAATAGGGAATTTTGTAGTTTTTCCATAGAGAAAATGTATATTACTTGTCTAAGTAATATATAAGAAGCTACTTTTTTATATAAAGTTAGTAAGATTTTTTTAACTTGGATATATATATATATATATATATATATGCATATATAATGCATCCATACATATTTTATATATTTTTGTGTAGACCTTTAAAATTTACCTATATATTTATATATTTTGTGCTATTATATATAGCTACTCTATTTTTGTTTTGTAATCCACTATTTTCTATTTTTAATTTAAAATTATATGTTATGTTTTCTTGACCTTATTCCACTCTTTTTTTCTGTACTGTGTTGGGGTTTGAACAAGGGGCAGTCTACCACTGAGTTACAACCTTATCGCTTTTTGTTATTTTAGTTTGAGACAGGGTTTTACTAAGATTCTAAGGTTGGCATCAAACTTGTCATCCCCCTGCCTCAGCCTTCTGAGTCACTAGGATTACAAAACTATGCCAATATACCTGGTTTATTTCTACTTAATAAGTATTTTCAAATATGAATTTTCCTCTGAATATAGATGTGACCATATGTTATAAATTATCTTACAGAATATACAGCTCTTATTGACCTTACTTTTTAAACAATATGATGTTGCAACTAGCATGTTTTATTTTAGTTTTTTTTAGAAACATTGACCTTTTCTAGTCAGTAAAGCTTTATTTACTTTTTTGTAATTAATTTCTAATTTTAGAACATTATAATGAAAAAAAGTCTTGTGTAAATCAGTGAAAACTTTTATTCCTCACTTATCTTCATTTTAAATAATTTCCCATGAATACTGAAAAGGCAGTATGTTCTCCAGATTGCACAAATATATACATGTATATACATTCTAAATACACATACATCTTTATGAGTATGATTTATCACTTACACCAGGCTTCAGAGTAGAAGTACTCTCCCTGCTCCCAGCCAAACACTCCTTCTGTCCTTTTCACTATTGTGTCATTAGAGCCTCGCACGATGCCAGGCATACTCAACAACTATCTGTAACTAAGTTGGTCATTACTTTTCTTCATCTTTTTTCCTAAACGTATGTCAAAAACCAAAAATGTCTTAAAAACTCCATTACTAGTACTCTGTCAAATTTTCCTTGCAGGTTTAAAAAACATTCATTGGGTATACTTACATTCTTTTTTTTTTTTTTTTTTTCCAGTCACAACATCTGGCAGGTTTATTTTAAGGAAAAACTGGGAAGAAAAAACTGGGATGCAGGAAAAAAAAGGAAAGGAAGACAGGGGTCCCCACCCACCAAGTCCTAGGGCATGTTCCCGAGCAAGAGAGGGAACACGTGGAAGTCCAGGGGAATATAAGAGAGGGCGGGGTCCTCATTTCCAGCCCCTCTCTCTCAGGTTTCAGGTGATCGATAGGTGGGCTCCAGGTGAAGGCAGGTCACAGAAAAGCTGGCTCCTCCTCTTTCCAGGTGTGTGCTGCTTAGGTGGGCTTGACTCGGGTATACTTACATTCTATATTACTTGTGTTTTGAGGTTCACAACTCTTATATCTTCATTGTGGGTTTTCCCATCAAAATAAAATCACAATCTCTGCACATTTATTACCTTTTGGAATTGATTTCTATTTTGATGCATGTGGCATTTATGGTGTTCTGTGGTAGTATTGCTTGATATATCTTTGTCCAAATTTTTAACTTTTTATTGAAATTCCTTTATAGTTGTTTCTTATAAAAAAAGAAACACATAAATTTCATGTTTTTGTTGTTTTAAGCAATATGAGCTTTTGACCTCTACACAGTGACATGCCATAAATATTTCTTATGCTTTTGGTTTTTATGGTTCCATGCTTCTTTTAGTATAAGGTATTTTATAAATATTCTCTGTTTTCTTTTTTCTAGTTCCTTAATAAGTCAGAAAAATATACATTGTGTGTTTTAATAATATAATTTTCAAATTTTTAGAATCATAAACATCCTCAATACAGCTATGTAATGAAATAATTCATTTCCTACTTGTACAAAATTAGGAAAAAAGCATACTTTTACTTCAGATGTGCCCTTGCCACCAGTTCTCCATAGGCTTCTAAAAAAATAAATAAATAAAAATATCTGAGCCTGCAAAACCAGTAACATCATACACCTTCTTTGTCAAAAATTATTGTTAACATATAAATTTTTATTTCATGCCGGGATTTTTATTTCATGCCGGGCGTGGTGGTACATGCTTGTAATCCTAGCATTTGGGAGGCTGAGACCAGAGGATCCAAGTTCGAGGCCAGCCTCAGCTACCTAGTGAGGCACTCCGCAACTTAGTGAGACCTTGTTTCAAAATAAAGAATAAAAAATAGGGCTGGGAGTATAGCTCGGAGGTAGAATGCCCGAGTTCAATCCCCAGTACCGCAAAAAAAAAAAAAAAAAAATTATTTCATCTATTTACAAAACTTCTTATCTGTTTAATTAGTGCCAAGTTTTACCCCAGCTTTTAAACTACAATTTTCCAATTGTTACGTTGTTTTTATTTCTTTCTCAGATACCCAGATGCTACATTGAAATATTTTTCTTTTCTTCATAGGAAGATAAATGCATATAAATAGTGTACTTTCTGAGCATGTTCATATGACAATTCTTCTTTATTTGCTTTTTGGTGAACAATAACTAGTTTATCTTCTGATGTTCAGGTATATGCGAATGAAGCCAGAGTAATCTATTGTTCCTTTACATTTTTTGTCTGTATATATGCAGAATTTTAATCTCCATTATCTAGAGAAAGGCCTGATATGCTCTAGGATACACCTGTCCAATGAAACTTTCTATGATGGTTGGGAATTTTCTACAGCTGTGCTATCCAATACAGTAGCTACCAAACACTGAAATGCAGCTACTGCAAATTAGTTTAATTCAAATTAACTAGCTAATTAAAATTGAAATACCTATATGTGGGTAGTGGCTACAGTATTGGATATGACAACTCTAACATATTCCAGGATAGTAAAGGACAAATGGAATTCTATTTTGTTTATTCACTGACCCGGTTTTTATCTTCCTAATCAACTCTTCCCTGGAAGAAAAGACTAAATTTTCCTCTGATTCCTTTGTCTGGAGTGCATATCTGGAGTTTTGTTGCTTTGGGTCTCCTTTTCCTTTCAGATTTCTCTCAGTGACCTTCAATTGCTCTCTCTCTTTGGATCAACAATGAAATTCCCACTGTGGTGTCACTTTTCTCTGTTCCTCCTCTTTCCTAACCACCTCTTCCTGGAGCTCTTCTACTACCACAGGAATGCTGTGAAAAGGAAGTCCTGGAATTGTGTTCCATTTGTGTTCTATTTAATAGAGAGTCACTTTTATGAGATTAGTTGGATTTGGGAAGCCTAGACATAGGAGGAGAGTTTTCCTCCCTGAATAATGATTATTGGTTCATTTTCTATGGTTTTCTCATGTTCCCTTCTTGATGTTTTCAACATTTCTTATTTATTTATTTATTTACTTATTGTACTGAGGATTGAACTTAGGGATGTTGTATCTCTGAGCTACATCCCCAGCCCGATATTTTTTTTAACAGGTTCTCATTAAGTTGTTGAGGGCCTCATTAAGTTGCTGAGGCTGACCTTGAACCTGGGATCCTTCTGTCTTGGCCTCCCAAGTACTGGATTTACAGTCATGCATTACCTCACCTAGCTTGTTTTCAATGTTTCTAGAGAGGCTCGGCAGTCAGACTGCTACAACTCACTTCTAGTCTTTACTGTTCAAGTACCTGAAGAGGGAGAGAGAGAGAGGAGAGAGAGAGAGAGAGAGAGAGAGAGAGAGAGAGAGAGAGAGAGAGAGAGAGAGAGAAAGAAAAAGAAGAAGAAGAAGAAGAGAAGAGAAGAAGAAGAAGAAGAAGAAGAAGAAGAAGAAGAAGAAGAAGAAGAAGAAGAAGAAGAAGAAGAAGAAGAAAAAGAGAGAGAGAGAGAGAGAGAGAAAGAAGAGAAGAGGAGAGGAGAGGAGAGGAGAGAGAGAACGAATGTGTGTGTGTGTTTTCTCTGCCAGCTTGAATGTTTCTTCCTGACTTGGGCTGCCCCAGCAGATAGGGCCATTTCTCCTGTTCCTTTTTTTAAAGCCACTTTCATACCTCTCGTGCCTTGGCAGCCAAATCAGCACTTTCTTCCATTCTCACGACATCTTTTTCTTGACTGATGGTGCTTAGCTGGACTAGGAGCCACTAGAAAATACAATATTCTATTTCTTTGATGTATTACAAGTATCGTGTTTACTTTGGGTTATAAGTGTGCTTAAAGGCCTTTATGGAAAGTCTAAGATTACACAGATCTTCTTTCTATGATCCTACTCTTTCTTCGCCTCTATACTCCACATCTCGTTTATATATATTTTTTCTTGTTTGGTTGGTTTTGTTTTGAAAAATAGTCTCTCTATGTTGAACTGGCCTTGAACTCATGGGCTCAAGAGATCCTTCTGTCTCAGCCTCCTGAGTAGCTGGGTCTACACTCGCACACCATGACACCTGGCTCTTGTCCACATCTTGATAGTACCTGCTACCAAGTGCTCTTCTGTCTAGGACTATGCTGATTTGAAGTCCTTTGCAGTTTCTGTTGCCCAACTGATCACTGCAACAGGAACTACTGAATAGATCTGTCACACACAGTATGCCTTCCCAATACCAGTTTTCATGATGAGCACAAAAGTGTCTTTGATTCTTTGATGTTGTCAAGCTTGCAAGGTGTCAATGCTCTCTGCATCATCATGAACACCCCAGGTTTTATTTGGTCAGAATTCCAATTTCTATCCTGGTCCTAAGATGATCTTGTGGGAATTATATTTGTGCTTGATGGCAACTCAAATTCACCAGTTACCTTTCCATTCTTTGAGGTACAGGGCACTGAGAGAGGAGGAATCTAGGCCCTCAAGCTTCGCAGAGAATACATGTTTGTGACTCTTTGGATAAAGTAAGCACAATCATTGGTTGAGTCTTATGTCACCCCCTGGGGCCAGAGTTCCAGGTAGAGCTGAAGGAGGCCTGCAGCTCAGCCCAGCAACACAGAGGCCAGGGTTGATGGTGCATAGGATGCTCTGTGCTCTGCCACCCCATAAATTGGTTTGAGAACCAGGATGGGAAGGGGACCCAGGAGGGAGGACTTTCAAGTTCCAAGAAGTCTGAGTTAGGTCTTCCTCTTCTCTTTTTCCAGTTTTCTTCCTTCAGCTTCCCCTCTCTCTTAGCTTCTGCATTCCTCACCCCTAGAGGCCACCATGTCTGTGGATAACAGAATGCAGAGAAGGTGAAGGACAGATCTATGACAGGTGAGTCTGGGAGAGAAAAACTGGTGGGGAACAGGAGGCTGGGTGATTGTATCTTTAAAGTTCAATATTTAGACAAGGATATGTTTACCTAGGAATCTCGCTTTGCTAGTTTTGCTTGGTAACTGTTGTGATTATATGTTTTAAGTCTCTCCTAAACTTGAGAACATTTACTTTGTGTTTTCATGCCTTCTATTTTATATCATCCACATCCTTGACCTCCAAGGATGCACTTTTACCAATTCCTTTCTCTAACATTCTGAAGAATAGCATGTTATCCACAAGTCAGTGCAATCCAGAATTGATTCTGCTCTTTCCTGCCATTGACACTGGTTTAATTATCCTCATGCATTTGTACTTGCCTTACAATCTTGCTTTATCTCTATCAGTTCTCTTTTATTCATGCATGTCCCCAAATTAGTACCTTTTAAACCTCAGTTTTCTGTGACTGTATTTGTCAATGCTCATCTTATTTTGTAGTCCATTTTTTATGAACTCTTGAAAATATAAACCACATATTCTATGCATCTTCTTATTCAGCTACAAATCATATTTTTACATGTATCTTCTGCAGCTTATTCTCATTTATTATTTTGCACAATGTTTTATATGTACTCCATTTTTTCTTTTCGTTTCCTTTTTTCTTTGCTTCCTTCCTTTTTTTTGGAAAAGACCAATAAATGTCTTCACTTAAACAAGGTATACATTCTGATTATTTTTTTAATATGGAATTATTTCTGATTACTACTTTTAAATCACAAGAATGAGATTCATACTCAAGATCCAGCACATTTTACTTAGAAGAGCTGGCTTGAACCATTTTTTTTAACTCAGTTACCTTCCTATTAAAAGCAGTTTAATCTGTCTAATCTGAATCAATCTATGGTTCTTCACTTATCAGAAATGATAAGTGAAAAAATATAGCTCCCTAAGTGCAATTCTCCTGCAACTTTCAGGCATTTCTTTTGAGAAACTGGAAGTCTAACTTGTAAAGCACCACCCTCTTCCCATTATAGCTGTCAGTTATGTTTTATATTTGAAAGTGTTTGGTAGAATCACATGAAAAGAGGGAGAAGAGCAGTGCTCAACCAGGCCTGCTCAATAGAAGTTAGCTATCTTTCCTTTGAAAATTGAGGACCTCCTTTCTGTGAGATATGTGTATATAAGAATTTCATGGGTTGTGCATCCTGTTAGTTATTTTCTCCACGTGGACATATCATCTGCCTCAGTACTTTATCTGAGGTATGGTACATGGAAACACCTCTTTAAATCTTGCATCTCCTATAATCAAAGACCTAGACCATTATTCTGGCATTTGAATACTTTGCTGTATTTTCTCAGTCATATGATAATGTTAAGTGGGAAACCAAATAGCCTTTCATAGCCACAAGTGGCCTGAAACTTCTGGTCAAATAGATGCTCATATTTATACAGATTTTCTTCTCCATTCATAGAGATATTGGTCCATATTTACAATTTTAAGCCATAATTGACTGTTGCCTCAGCAATGCTCAGAAACTCAAAGAGGGGCTGATTGTTTAACTAAAGTTCTTGCCTAGTTGATTCTTGTCATGTCTTATTCTTTTAACTCCCTGGTATTTCCTATGTCTATTGATAACAGTGATCATTCATTTGGTCAAAAAATCTTATTTTACCATGCTCTGTGTTAAGACATTGGTGATATGATGATGAGTGACATATAATCCTCACTCTCTATATAGAGTTCATAGTCTAATGAGAGAACAGCCAGTAAGCAAGTAAATGAATAAATAAAGATATATGTTAAAAGTTGTATTGATCCCTTTGAAGAAAATAAAACTGTGAGCTGTAGCTGAGAATCATAGAGGGATTCGTTTAAATGAGTTGTCTGAAGACTTCTCCATTCGCATTGAAATGAAAAGAAGTCAGTTTTGTGAAGTGGTATGAGAACGACAGTCTTTGTCCCAAACAGACCATGGTGGATATCAGGACAGTGATTGGAACAGAGTAGGAATGAAGGCAGAACACAGACCAAAGCATATAGATTTCGAAGGTAAGGGATATGGAATAAACTCTAAATACTGTGTGATTATTTTGAATAACTTTAAGTAGGAAGTGGCATGATATTTTAAGTAGGGGATAATGTGATATATTTTAAAAATGCAATTCTAGATTGGGGAAGGAATTTGGGATGTATAGCAGGAGTGAAAGCAAACCACTTAGGTTATTATAATAATCACATGAGAAGTGGGCTTATTAGAAATAAATTTCAAAGGTGGGATTGATAAAATTTTCACTAGTTTGGATGTAGGATTTAGAGAATAAGAAGAAATCAGATGCCTTTAACATTCTTGCATATATAACTGAGTGGATACCAATATCTTTACTAAGATGTGGAAGATTTGGAAAGGAACAAGTTTATAGGGGAAAGAGAAATCAAGAGTTCGTGCTAGGACTTGATGCCTTGGAGAATATTTGAATCAAACATATAGTTGAATATATGTCCCTGGAATTCCTTCTAGACATCTGGATTGCTAGAGGTAAAGCTTTTGGATTCATATAACTTAAAGATATGAGGGAAACATATTTAAGAAGAGATGGTAAAACATAAAAAAAAGCCCTTAAGAACACCAACATTTAAAATGTATGCATGTATGCCTTTACCAGCTTGTACCTAACAAAGATGTATGATTACAATGCACCAATAAAAAAAAAAAAAAAAAAGAACACTAACATGTAGAAGTTGGGTGAGAGAGGAGGATTGGAAAAGGAGATTAAAAAAAGGAAAGGACCAAGAGGTAAAAGGAAAACTGTTAGAGTTCAGTTATATGGAAGCCAAGAGAAGAAACATTTCAGAAAGAAGTGAAAAGTCACATGAGTTGGAGCTACTGAGAAGTTAAGTGAGATGAAGTTTATAAACCCTTCAGTCTTTGTAACCATGAATGCCATTAATAATCTAACATGTGCAATTTCATTTGAATGGTGAGGCTGGAGGACAATGAAAGTAAGTTGAAAAAGTTTCAAATTAAAAATTGATTTTAAATGAAGAAGGGTAAAATAGTGAATGGCAATTGAGCAAGTATAGATGGTATGTGTAGACAATTGTTTCAAGATCTTTGGTTGAGGGGTTGACAAGGAAAGGTAAAATGTTGGGCAGTAGGAACAAAGTTATAGTTAAATAGGAGAAATAAGTTCTGGTACTGTTGCACAGGATGGTGACTGTAGTTAATAACCATGTATTCTATATTTCAAAAGAGATAAGAGAGGGAATTTGGTATCTGCAGTAATTCTAGTTACTCAGGAAGCTGAAGCAGGGGGATCATAAGTTTGAGGCCAGGCTGGACAATTTAGGGAGGCACTTTCTCAAAATAAAAATCAATAACAAATGACTTGATATAGCTCAGTGGTAGAGTGCCCCTGGGTTGAGTACTCAGTATTGCAAAAAAATAAAAATGAAATAAAAATTCCCAACCCCAAATTTATAAATATTTAAGATGATGGATATGCTAATTAGTTAGAATCGAACGTCATGTGCTAACCTGAGGCCTTAGCCTTAGCATAAGTAATGCCATGTTGCTACCCTAGGTGACCCAGCTGGTCACGCATAACTGCTTGTTTGGCTTCTGTAATTTCTGCTTGACTCGCACCTGCAGGAACAGCCTGTTAGGAACTTTCTATCCTTGTCACAACCGGGATGTATATAATAGAAGGATCCATCTTTGTCATAACCAAGATATGTATATAATAGAAGGAGTTCACATAGTTTGTTGAGCTTATGCACAATACTGTTTTGTGGCTTCTGAACATTGTCCTTGGCTACCACCCCTGCTGTACCACCCTGCTGTGAGAAACTAAACTTTTCACCCTGAGTTTAAGGTTTGTCTGTATAAAAGTAGCCCCAAATGGCCATTTGGCACTGCACCCTGGTTCAGTGCCCAGTTCAGTCCTAGCTGGTTAATAAAGACTTTCTTTTGGCTATATTTTTGGGTCTGAGTGATCTTCCCTGGTAGTCCTACATCATAACACAATCATTCCAAATGGATGCATGTGTTGAAACATCCCATTGTATCCCAATAATGCATACAATTATTATGTCAATTAAAAATAAAATAAAACTTTTTACAAAGAGCTTTGACTTTTGACGAGGCAAAGGAATGTGACAATATCTCAAGGAAGAGAAGGAATTCAAGGAAATGTTTAGAAGGTGGACGATTCTAGACCGTGGTTATCCACTGATCATAGTAATCTCTTAGTGGTAGAAGAAATTATGATGCAATCAAAAGAGTCTGCCTGTAAGAGTCATATTCCTGAGAAGTTGGGGAGGGATGGAATCTAGAACATAAACAAGAATTTGGATTTTGATAACACAAGGAAGCTTTAAGCCACTGTAGTAGGAAGACTGAAGAAAGAGAATGGATTGAGGTAAGAACAGTTTCAAACTTTACCAACCCTCCCTCCCTGTTAACAGTTGGAGCACAGACTCTGTCACTTGTTTAGCTCAGCCATCAGAAGAGAGCTGCACCCTAGTTATGCAAAAGTGGAATTAAAAAGTAAAACTAGGAATAAAGACTAAGTCAAATTTCTCCTTGTTACCTAATCAGCAGAACTATAGATTCTAACTTCTCTTCTGCTCTCTAGAAGTCAGATGCCAGACTTTGGATAACAAGGCAACAATTACAGTAAATGGTAAATTCTGCTCAGCATCTAAATTAGCTTTGTCTGCATTTACCCATGTAGTATATGCCTGCTGCTATGAATTCTTTCTTAGCAGTGTTATAAAAACTCATTTTGTTTTAGTAATGAGAACTTGAACTTGTCATTCTTTGTTTTAAAAATTTAGAACAGGGAAATCCATATAGACTGGGAGAGGATACAATGTGTTTTGAATTCAGAACCACTGTACCAAAACGCTGAAGAACAAAACAACAGCATGGCTTGGGAAGCCATCATCTCCAGTGCCATGTCCTGGGATTTTAGCCTGGCTAGTCTGGCTAGCACACACTTATATATCCCCTTAAAAAGATATATCTGACAGCCCACAGCTCACTAATCCCAGCTTTCAGTAATATTTATGGACACCTTTGAACTCAATCATGTAGCAAGTGAGACATACAGAAAAAGGAAAAGCAGCAACAACTATTAAATAACACTTGCCTTATTTTTTCATATTACTCAGACACAAAGTCAAGGGTTAAATAAACACATTAAAGGGGAAAAATGCCTGCTATTAGGGAATAGTGAATTGTGGCATGTTTAAGGAAACTTTCAAGAAATATCACATAGTAGAGAATTTCCTCCCCTCAAATGAAGTGTCAATTTGGGCTTCTACCTACATATGTCAATTTAATTATAAAACAGATTTTATAAATGAGAAGCAATAATGAGGTACTGGGTGAGTGGGTGTGTATGTGTGTGCACACATGTGAAATTTTAAAATATTTAATGTGAAGATTTTTGCACTCCAGACAATTAATCAAACTGTCAGTTCCAAGACCAAAAACTGAAAAGCACACATACAGTGGGTATGTCATGGTAACTTAGCAACCAGACTGAAGAGGTTAAGACAGAAATTGCTGTCATTTCCTTATATTTAAGAATTTCTACGTATACTCTCCCTGCTCCCAGCCAAATACTCCTTCTGATTCCTCCAGGTGGTAGTTCACTGAATAATGCCTTTTATATATTGTAATGATCTTGTGTGTGACAATTTCTATTTGTGAAGGATAATAGGAATCACCTCCTGAGGACTGAATTTCAGAGCATCTTTGCATGCTTCATTGATCAAGGAACTAAGTCTTCTGTACATAGCTCAGTGTTGCCGACTAGACTCATAATATGCCATCAGATCATATCGTGATGCTAAGCAATTTTTATGTATAAATAAAGCACCCAAGGGGCTTAACTAGGTGGATGACAGATCTATTCTGGTACTAAAGGACAGTCATTTTTGTTACAATTAAAATTGTGCAGCAACTCCTGAATATCCCCTTAAACATACATCTGACAGCCCACAGCCCACTAATCCCAGCTTTCAGTAATATTTATGGAATGGCTATTACCATAGACCTTCTCATGGTGATGATGTCCTCTAGGCCAAAGCAACTCTTAAAATATATGAAGGACTCCTTTATCTTGATGATTGAACAAGAAGCAGAAATGAAGTCTTTACAAACAAAAGGAAAAAGAAGCAGTTAGGGTATTTGTGCTGGTACATTTCATAGTGTATATACTGCCCTGATGGCCTGGAATTATAAAGACAGATTTGCTTACCCCATTGCTTTCAATCTTGTCAACATTGCTCTGTCATATTCAGCACTTTTTACATCAGTCTCTTAAATAAACCAAGGCGGCTTATTTGAGAATAGGAGTGGACAAAAGTAAGGTGGCACCAACTGTCTAACCCCTGTCCCGCAAACTGTGCCTAGAATAGGTTGCTTATAAGATTATGTGTTTCCTTAAGATAGGAACTAATAATCCCTTTTGAATATGATCTGATTATGCTGGATTTTTGGTGAGTGAGACTGCTACCAACAATAAAAGCAACAGCAAAATCAGAGTCTTAAGTTAGTATGTGCAAAAGGAGAATGCGATCTGGTGATCCCCAGTAGCTCCATCTTAGGGCTAAGGCATAGTTCTTTTAGTGTTCCTGGCCTGCACCTGTGCATTCAAAACATTGCCCCTGCTTCACTGGCCCATTTTCTTCAGAATTGTTAAACTCAGAAGCAGAATTTGAATGCTCAGCTGTCTACTCTTAAAATGAAAAAGAACTTAATGGCTCATTGTTATATCTTCATTAAAGAGACACACTTAAGTAATCATTCTGGAAATCAAAGTAGTTTGGATCCAGGATTTACTGGCAATAACAAGGCTATTAATAGTTTTTGTTTGCTATTTCATTCCATAATAGTTCTTGCCATTCATAAAGAGGTTAATGTTTCTTAAAAATATTTTTCCTTTTATATGTGAGATGGCATCAGCTAGATAGATTTATGGAAATCATATATAGGCAGAAATAGGTAGTTATAAGGAGAAAAAAACATAGGAAAAGCCATGGGGCTTCTTTCTTGTCCTTTTCTGGCTCTGTATTTTCCCCTTTATGGATGTATGCTTAGTAGGTCTCAACAGCTGTTGGCTGTAGATATTGTCCAGCTGCTTCTGTGTGTGTCTAAAGCCTAATGATCATCATACTAGACCATTCTATCCTTACATAAGACAGTTTTGTGTCCTTTTCTGTGATTGTTGAGGCTATTTCACACCCTTTCTCTTGTGAATTCATGTCTTTATTTATTTAAAATTATTAATTGAGCTCCTTTCAGGACAGGTTTCATAGCTTCAGAAAGAACTATGTCATTTTCCTTATACTCAAATAGCTCAACATAGATCAACTTCATGTTATAAGATATTCCATATCCACCCAGGCTTGTAGTTTCTCTGACCTCTGCTCCTTAAGAACTTCAACCCTTGATTAAAGGTCACGCTGGTACGCTTGCCAATTCTGAGTCTGTGATGCCCAAAAAAAGCTGCATGTATCTCCTTGAGTAGATAAGGGAGACCATCTTCAAGAGTAGAGGAGGAAGAGTATATTAGATTTCCTTTAACCTTTTTGTAATTCAGAGAAAGAAACAAAATGGTATGCATATAGAATCACATTAGCACATCCTTATTTTTTTTCTACTTTGTGAGGATCACATGTCATACGTGCATAGAAGAAAGGCAAGAGTTTTGCCACAAAGACAGACTAACTGTAGCATCCAAATTTGCTTCCAGGGTACTGCAATGTTGTGCAGTTTGCATTTACCTGGTTAAGTGGATTTATAAACTGTATAATTTAGATATCAGTAATCTTCAAAATGTACAGCTAGCTTAACATATTCCTTGATGAAAACACCACTGATTAAACCTAATAATACAAGTACAGGGGAACAAAAAATCAATAGTGATGGCAATCTACCTTTCCTGAACATTTTCTGTAAATTTTTACAATGGCAATGAAATGAAGCTCACAAGAAGTAACCATAATTTTAGAAATTATCAAGAAAATCTTTGGTACTGTGAATTTATATCCACTATTAATGCCACTTAGTGCTCTCCCCAATGAACTCAAGCCTAAGTGAGTTTTGTTTCTTATGATGGAAACAAATGCCACTATTGCATGTATATAATTTATGAATATATCTGTACATTAATTGGGGTTCATATTCAAAAAATTTCTAATGACATGTATCAATGAGCCAAAAGTTTGGAATATACTTTTAATCATGCTGTGCTTCCTTTTTTTTTTTTTTTGTGATCATTCCAGGAACATTAGCTGTGCACACTGAGCCACACTGAGACAATTTGACCAATCCATCCCAAAGCCAATATTGATCTTTATGATTTTGTGCAATTGTCTTTGGCCATTACAAATTCTGTATCAAATCCTAAGGAAAACCTCTTAATTTTAATGGAAAAATCATTTCATTAACTTACTGGATGCTGTCTTTTGCTAAATTTGGAAAATGGCCTTTTCCCATTTGTACTTCAGAAGGCCATCTGCCATGGTTTTATCCTTAAATGTGGCTGGATCATCTTTTCCTTCAATAAGTATTTATTAATCCTCTGTTACAGGCCCTATACTGCATGAAGTATGAAGCAGACAATGGCGAATATGAAAGAATTTGTCTTTGCCTTCTTTCAGTTTAGGAGGATGATAAAATAAATATGAGAATTGGAAAATAAAAAGATAATATAACACTGTTTTGTTTTTTTGTTTTTTTTTTTTTTTTCGGTACTGGGGATTGAACTCACAGGCATTCTACCTCCGAGCTATACCCCCAGCCCTATTTTTTATTCTTTATTTTGAAACCGAGTCTCACTAAGTTGTGGAGTGCCTCACTAGGTAGCTGAGGCTGGCCACGAACCCGGATCCTCCGGTCTCAGCCTCCCGAATGCTGGGATTACAAGCATGCGCCACCACGCCTGGCTTATAACACTGTTTTGAGTCAGGGTTTCTCCACATCAGCAAGACAGTTCTGTGGAGAAGCTTTCCTGCGCATCCATCATAAGATTTTTACCCAAATCCCTGGCCTCCACCCAGCAAATGTCAATAGCAAGTCTTCCTCTCCCCACCCTTGTGACAATAGAAAGTGTTACAGACTTTGTTGAATGTATTCCAGAGAGAAAATATCACTCCAGGTTTAGAAACACAGTATTAAGAACTAAAAAGTAAAATATCAGATTGCTATGGTAAACATTATTGGGAAGGAAGATTTAGATAGGGCTGCTAAGGCCACTGCAAGGAAGACACATGTAACTTGACACTGAAGAATTAGATGCAGCCAGCCTAACAAAGACAAGGACAAAACTTTGTAGGTAGCAGGAGTAGCAAGTGCAAAGGCCTTGAGTCTTAGTTTTATGAACTCTAGAAACTGACCGAAGGGCAGAGTTCATGGGTGTGGTAGGAAGATATAAAGTTGGTTGGTATAAGCAAAGACCAGATCACATACAACCTTGTATGCTACTGTGAGGATCAGCTCAGGATCAAACTTTCTACCTCTGCAACTATTTTGTGCTCATTTTGTGAGTATAGAAGAAAAATACTATGCATAGTCTTGAAATGAAAATATTAAAAGTTATAAATGAGGTGTGTGTGTGTGTGTGTGTGTGTGTGTGTGTGTGTGTGTGTGTTATTGTTATTAGGAATTGAACCCAGGGATATTTTACCTCTGAGATACTCCAACCCCCCCCCCCTTTTTGTTTTTCTTATTTTGAAGCAGAGTCTTGCTCTGTTACTGAGGCTGGCCTCAAACCTGTGATCCTCTTGTCTCAGCCTCCCAAGTACTAATATTACAGGCATGTGCCACCATGCCCAGCTGAGTTGTTCTCTTTTAATAACTGAAAAATTTCGACTTTGTGAGGTGGAGGGACTAATAAGATACATACACACTTATTTGTAAAACTTACTTTATAGGTGAGAAGCTTGTTTTTTTCCAATAAGCAGATTGTTAGTTAATTTAGAATTAGGTGTTGAGATCTTGAAATAGATTTAAGCATTGTTGGCAGAAATGAAAAACCATGGACAGAAGAAAATATAGATGTGATTGCTTCAACTTAGAAAATAAATTTGCCAATTTTTATAAGAAGCTAATTGAAGAAATTAAGTGACTGTCTTAGATTCATAATGAATTTTAGCTAATCCCAGTCCTCTAAATTTACCTGCTTTTCTGGGGGAAAGTACTTTCTCTTCCTTTCCACTATTTGGACCTCGGTTCCTTAATCTGTATAGTAGGATGTATAAGATCTAGTTAATATATTAAATGCTTAAGTTCTCTGATTTGTTTTATATTTTGCCTTCTCATGCTAAATGTATTTTAATTTGTGGTGAAATCTTCATAACTGGTAGGGGAAAACCAAAAATGTTCCCTTTGGTCCCCCTGTGTGAATTATTTAGATTTGAATTCCAGGTAATCTGTAATACTGCACTCTCTTCCATAACTCAATTACTTTATCAAAACCTAAGGTGATGCCGGGCGTGGTGGCGCACGCTTGTAATCCCAGCATTCGGGAGGCTGAGACCGGAGGATCCGGGTTCGCGGCCAGCCTCAGCTACCTAGTGAGGCACTCCGCAACTTAGTGAGACTCGGTTTCAAAATAAAGAATAAAAAATAGGGCTGGGGGCGTAGCTCGGAGGTAGAATGCCCCTGAGTTCAATCCCCAGTACC
>PVLC010006089.1:0-38039 GCA_004027655.1 Graphiurus murinus | reverse complement strand
TAAGGTGAAATTGGCAGGTGTCCTGTGTTCAGCATCCAGCCAAAGACATATCTAAGAGCAATTTGCTGAAAAAAAAAAAAACAAAAACAAGGGAGTTTCTCTTCTGCCAAACTTTCTCATCCCTGCTGCTCTTGGAAATTATTTGTACATGAAAAAAAAATCTATAAACAGAGATTTTTTTATTATTAAAGCAACAGTTGCTTCTGTTCACGTTTCCATCACATGTGACCTGATTTTCCAGTTCTCTGTGATGCCTGGACACTTGTTTCCCAGCAAGAGCCAAAGTAAACTGCTTTCAAGAGTCTCCATTTCTGTCTGTTTGCAAACCATACCCAGTTTGCCCATTAGGCAGACATCTGGCACAGGACCGCAGCACAGCTTCCTCCTGGATTCTCAGTCTGAGATGGTGCCAGCTGTACTCAGCCAGAACTCATCTGTAGATGCAGAAGTCAGTGTCCGATGAGATAAATGGACTTGTTTCTGACCCTAGAATTAAATAGAAAACATTTTGGAGACAACAGATGGCCAGAGGCAGATTCTGTTTTCTGGAAAAGAAGGAGAAAAAAGTACAGTAGTCTATAAACTGCCCTTGGAAAAATTGTTGGGAGGGGACAGAGTGACTCTGTGTGTTGGGGTTGGGGTGGGGGTGCAGATGAGTATGGAGTTAACAACCCAAAGCTATGGACTCACCAAATCGTTCTACTATTCCCAGTCCCTTCAAATTCTTCCTAACGTCTCCTCTAAAAGGGATATTTTTGCAAGATACAACATGGACTTCTAGTCTATTTTGCTATCATTTCTGCTGTTTGTTGTAGCCATTTATTGAAGTTACTTCCTGACCTTTTAAATAAAACCAATACTTTCAGAGCCAAATTAAAATTTTTCAGGAGCAATGCTTCTATACCCTGAAAACAAAAATTCTGCAGATATTCCTTGTATATTTAAGAATATTATGAAACTTAAGGTTGCCTAAACTTCAGATCTTTTATAGTTAAATCACTGTTACAGGCTGGCATGCTGGTGTACACCTGTAATCCCAGTACCTGGAAGTCTGAGACAAGAGGATTACAGGTTTGAGGGCAGCCTCAGAAACTTAGTGAGACCCTGTTTAAAAATAAAAAATAATAAGGGCTGGGGTATAGCTCAGAGATAGAATGTCCCTGGATTCAATCCCCAGTACAAAAACAAAACAACTCACAGCCCCCATTAATATAGTTTACATTTCTGTGGGTTGGCAATTCTGGCTGATTTCATCCTGTAGTTCTTCTGCCCTCAGCTGGGCCCTCTGTGCTGTCAAATGTATGTCAGTTCCACTGGTCTGCACTAGGGACTATCTGGCTATCAGATAGAATGAGTGTGAGACTGGACTATGTTTCTTTCATCTTCCAACAGACTAGTCCAAATATGTTTATATGTAGCCACAGCAGTCTAAGAAAGCAAGTAGTGGCCTTGACTTAGAACTGGCATAGTATCTATTAGCCCAGAACAAGTAGCAAGCTTTGGCCCGATTCATCAGGTGGGGAATTATAGTCCATGGTTTCCTGGGAAGAGCTAATATTGACCTTGCAAAAGATATAAATGAAAAAGGACATTTTTGCAATTGACCTCAGTAATTAATAGCACATACTACATGCTAGGTAATTTATATACATATCCAACAATTTTTACAAGGACATGATAAGTTAAATATCACTTTCTCACTTTAGAAATGAAGAAACTGAAGTTTGGAGAGACTAAGTGACTTTTTCAATATTGTAAATAATGAGGACAAGCTCTATCTTGGACCAGAATTATATGATCCAAAGTTTTTAATTTTTTACTCTTATTTTATATATTTCTCTATTTCATAGTTTCAAATTCTACTTACCTCTGTTTCCAAATTCTAAAATCTTTCTTCCTTCCTCTCTGTTAAAAATCTCCTTAGACTTTATATCTGTTTAATTGTTTCCAGTTTTCTTCAATAAAAAGAAAACTTGAGAGTCGCTTGATTTTTGTCAAGACTAAAACTGAACATTTCAGCTTTTTAATATAAAACCTAGATGTTGCCCATACTATGTGTTTACTTAGTATTAAAAACATATCTTGGGCTGAGAATGTATCTCAGTGTGGTATGGTAAAGTGCATGCTTAGCATGAGCAAGGCTCTGGGTTCAATCCCAATCCCAACCAACCAACCAACCAACCAACCAAACAAACAAACAAACAAACAAAAACTCTTCACTATTTTTCAATTCTCATAAATATCAAGAAACTGGGACAGCGAGAAGGAGGGGAAAGCAAAGAGATACCCCAAAGATAGGCAGACATAATTAGGAGTCAGAGAACAAAAAGATAATGAATGTTCTAGAACAAATATGTGCCTTTGGTTGTTCCCTATATCTTTTTTTTTTTTCCTTTGGTACCGGGAATTGAACTCAAGGGCATTCTGTCTCTGAGCTAAACCTCCAGCCCTTTTTATTTTTTGTTTTTAAACAGTCTCACTAGGTTCTTAGAGCCTTACTGAGCTGCTAAGCCTGGCCACGAACCTGTGATCCTTTTGTCTCCGCCTCCCAAGTTCTAGGATTATAGGCATGTGCCACCATGCCCTGGTGAGTGGTTTGCACATTGTAGGATCCCAAAAGCCATGGGCTGTAAACAGAACACTAGCATGCAGAGCTTTTCCTTCTGTGACTGACCAGTTGTTTATAGTTGGTGAACCAACTCATTTCTGTAGCCATCATTTCCTGCACTTATAATCTAAGGGTGTTAGAGTTATAAACAACCTTAGATATAAAATAATCCAGTCTTCTGATTCACTGCACAAAGACATCTAGAGGAAAAAACTTACGGCTGAAATTTAACCAGCTCACTGAGCTGTTCTCTGTTTGCTAGAACAAATTACTACCCTGCATACCTGTAATCCCAGTACTTGGAATACTGAGACAAGAGGATTAGAGGTTCAAGGCCAGCCTCAGCAACTTAACAAGACTCTGTTTCAAAAAAAGGCTAGGGGTGTAGCTGGGAGGTAGACCAACCCTGGGTTTAATCCCCAATATGCCTCTCCCCCTAAAATAGTACTACCCTGTCCAGTTTTCACACTGTCAGCTTTTAATAAGAAAATGGACTTCCCATGTGCCTGCCAAAGGAGATGATTTTTTAATTCTCCTAAATTGTCACAAGGCTAGCTTCGTTATTACCCTTAGTGGTTCTACTCATTGTCTCTGGTAAGATGGAGTGATACCTATACAAGTTTAATGTTCTCCTCTTAAACTGTGGATTTATATAATTATTATTTCCTTCTAATTGAGTATAAGCGCATGGAGATAGCAACAATGCCTAGTCCTCATACAAGCATCACCTAATAGTCATTAATTGTTAGTGGTATTCTCTCTTATGCCTAATGTCCAAGATTACCTTCTTCATGGAAGGATCAAGTCCAGGAAAGACCTGGGGAAATAAATGTTCAGGCAAACATCGGTCAGATATGGATATGCTCTTCTCTAAGCTTCTGGAAAAACACTCTTTGCCTTGACTTTTTTTTTTCTTTTAATACTTCTCATCACCAGAGGAAGGAGATCTTAGCATTTCAGATGAAAGTATTAGCTGGAGGTAAGAGCTTGAAAAGGTCTATTTTTTATGGGGTGCTGTAGAACAGCAAGGCACAAATACTCTTCATGTTAACCAGGCACTTCAGGGTTAGAGTTAAGCTCAGTGCTTGGGAAAAGAAAATCTGCTCTTAACAAGAATATTCATTTGTTGACTTTGTGCCTTGTGCAGATCTCATTTAAAAATCTGCAACTGGAACAGACATCTAGAAGGTTCTGTGTCAGACTATGGTCAATTTGGGCCCAAGTAATATAAATACTCAGAGCATTATCTTTGTAAATTCTTACTATTCTTGTCCCTACTAACATTGAGCTTGCCACATCTATCGGCTAAATTTGTGTGGGTGTGTGAGGGGATACTGGGATTGAGCCCAGGGGCATTCTACCTCCAAACTATACCCTCAAGCCCTTTTTTTTTTTTTTTTTTTTTTTGTTTGTTTGGAAACAAGTTCTTGCTAGGTTGCTGGAAACCTCACTTAGCAATTTTTCTGGTTGCTAAGTTGCTGAGAATGTACTTGAACCTGAGATCTTCCTGTCTCAAGACCCTCTCATGTACTGGGATTACAGGTGTGCATCACCATGCCCAGCTCATTTTCATTTTTAATCTACTTTTATCGCCTCATTCTTTTTCTAGTAGGGAATTAAGCTGTTTGAATACCAATAAAGAGTTGGGTATGTTTGTACTGAGTTTGGTGGTAATGTTTTTTAAAATCAAACAGTTCATTTTAATAATAATGATAGTTGTAGCTGATTTGCTAAAACCACCTTAAGAAAATGCAGACCTGGTATTTACTTTCTCACAGTTCTGAAGAATGAAGTTTCAATGTCAAGGAATCTGTAGATATGGCTTCTGTCAAGGCTGTTCTCTTGGCTATTTGCTGTGTCCTCATAGGGTCTTTCCTTTGTACTGAAGAGCACCTTAAGTCTCTCTGTGTCTTAGTCTCTTCCCATAAGGAAACCAGTCCTATTTGGATTGGGCCCCACCCTAAAGACCTAATTTGGTTACCTCTTTATAGACCTGATTTCTAAGTACAATCACATTCTAAAGTACTGGTTTCTAGGGTTTCAACATGGGAATCATGAAGGGCACAGTTCAGCCCATAACAATTGCTATTCTTTAATTCTGCCACACATGATTCTCATCACTCTAAATGAATTAAGCTCAGGGTTTCTCAGATTGGACATGACAAACATTTTTGCTGTATAACTCTTTCTTGGGGTGGAGGTAGAAGGCTGCCATGTACATTGAGATGTTTAGTATCACCCCTGGCTTCTGGCTTCTGCTCACCGCATGTCCTAGCTCCCTCTCCTTGAGTAGGGAAACCTGAACTATCTGCAGACACTGTCATGCGTCCTTTGGAGACAAAATTCCTCCAAATGGAGAACCCTAGAGTAAATATGATCTTACCCACAACTTTTCAAGGTTGTATTTTAATACCCCTGCTTTATAAATGAGGTCACTGAGATTAAGAGAAGATATTGAATGACTGGCTGGGGTCAGTCAGGGTTTACTTTTCCATGACCTCAAGCTGTTCCTTAGTGGTTATTATACACTCCTCAACCTTCATCACTGTCTCTAACCCAGTTGACTCAAACTCTGAAATGTTTGCCTGAAGATAACCCATAGTCATGATGGTATTTTTTCCTTTGTGAAATTCCAAATAATAAATTGACTGTGCTTCCTCAAAAAGTTACCAAAGGGTATGGCAGATTGTCAACAGATCACTGCACTAACTCCTCCTTCTACATGGACACTAATAACTGAAAACTAGACCAAAGGCTTCATGTGAAGAACAATATATCTACCATAAAATGTATGACATCAAATTTAAATGTGAGAATGAAATATGAGCATTTATGATATTGCCTTTGGATATAAAGAGATTGTACAGAAATAAGATTTAAATTTTTCCACATGGAAAATTGTTTAACAATGAAAAAAGTTTGGACAATACACACCCAACCCCCCAAAATGTGACAACTTCAGAGTGGCATTCTTGAGAGGTAATCTTTGCTTCCCCACCACGAAGCCCAAGACTTGATTAACTTTATCTTAGCATACCAATAAATGTTGTATTGGCCATAAAAGGAGTCAGCTCTGGTATAAATCCAGTTCCAGTATTTAATTCCCTGACCTTCCATGTCAGAGATTCCCAGAAGCAAGCTACAAGCCCTGTGAAGTGCTTCCTTTTTATTGGCTTTAAATTTACTGTCTGATCATTTTGTAGCTTCTACACTCATCATGTCATGAGACAACATAAAAAAGGACTATTCCAGAGACCTTCATATTTTGGAACATCTTTATCTATCCTACTCTGACTATACCCTTTGCCCCAACTCTTTCATAAGGTAATGAATCTCCTGGGGAAAGTACAGAATTATTTTTATTTAGAGTTGAAGCTAATGAGAGAAAATCCTTATTTCAATTGAGAATGAATGATAGCAAACCAAATCCTCAAGAATATTGCCTCCTCTTTATCCGTTACTTTATGAGGAATATAAAAACTTACTTTAAAATATTTCTAATCCTCATAATTTATGTTGCAATATTTTAAGGATTCTATCCAAAAGAATAAATTTTGAACATAAATCTTTCTTTTAAAAATCCTGTATAAGGACTGACAAGAGTCACTATGAGTACACCTTCAACAGTATGAGACAGATACTAACCCGTATTCCTCCACCTTTGAAAAGACTTCGTTAACTGTTTTGAAATTTTTACTTCTGTTTTTGTCACACTATGTTTTTATTATTATTATCAAGTTAGCAGGGAAAGGTAAAATATAAAGTTTGCCCTTGCCCAGGAGCATCTGTCCCTGTGATTCTTAACCAGAGTGGTCTGCACCACTCCTGAGGGTTTTTCTAAACTCTACCTCATGTCATTTCTTCCTGCAGAGATGCAGACAGACTCTGGTATACTGCGAGTCACAGTTACTGTTACCAAGGGTCACATATCCTATCTCTCAGGTGTGCCTGGGCTGTAAAATCATACAACTGGTCTATATTAAAGAAAATGTATTTTGTTGAGTGTGGATGTTAGCAGATTAGTTTTCAGATTTCTCCCCTGAATACTTATCCCCCTTTAATACACCTTTCATCCCACATGTTATGTTGGGCTTTTCCCATTCATCTTTAGGTGCCTGGCTCAGCTGTCTGCACTCTGCCCAGCAGCTAGAACAATTACCTGATCTTGATTTTTTCTCTTGATACCTTGTACATGATTGTTCCAGTCTGTTCTTCTCACTAGACTTTCAGATCTTCACACTTAGGGATGATACTTAGTATCTTTATATCTGTAGGGCAAAGAAACATATCTGGGATATAGTAGGGGCTCAATAAATGTCCTTGGAATAGATGAAGATTGGCACTTTATGGAGATGACAAGCTGGATTTGAAGATTGAGAAATGGGTTGTCAGGAGAAGTCCAGACAACTCAAAGCCTGTTTTCTCTTACATGGCTGTGGGAGTGAGCTCTAGGAAGAAGACTGTGAAGTTCTGCCAATTTCACAGATATGTCTAACCGGGTAGAAAAGGACAATGGGGGAAAGTTTCAAAGTCAGAGTTAATTGATTCCATATCTTCTCGGTGTCCAGGCACTGTTCTTCCCAGTGTGTGGTGAGAGAGTAACTGGTGAAATTGCACCACACCTGGAAGTACTGATGCTTTCTTGTTCCAGCCACATGGCACACCAGAGGAGATGTCACTGCAATGGGTTCAAAATAACAAGGACGCTCTGAAAAGTTGATGAAGGCTTCTGAGTAAATGTTCTTTAAGATCAGAGGCAGCAGCAAGAGAGCTAAATTCCAGAATGTAGGGGGAAATAATGAAAATGATTTTAGCATGGTGCTGTTTATAATACTAATAAAGACTCTTGTCATTTAAATTAGTCAAAACACAAATAGCCTGACAGACCCCATAAGAAGAATCCCAGGGGCAGACATCAACTTCCTTTGCTTTGTGTAGAATGACGGGAAAATATTCCTGTGCCTTTACTTTTATAATAGAGAATAATTGCCAGAGCAAATGCAGCACTCTGCAGCAAAAAGGAAAAGACTAGCATCCCTAAACTCAATATGACCTTGTAGAATCACTTGACCTTGTGCTGGAGGCAAGTGAAAATTAAAATGGTACTAGTCTATGGTAAAGACAAGATGTTGTCTCCTAAAAATTACTTACATATGTGAACTTTTTCTCTCCAACTGGTTCCTCAGCAAGGAGAGAAGGGAAAGTAGGGTTCCTGCATACCTTACTTTATTCTTGAGTCCCAGAGTTCTTTAGAAGTCAGTAAAAAGGAAACACAAAGTTGGGTAAGTCACAAATTAGGAGAAAGTTCTGTTTAGGGAAATCCTTGGGTAAAACTATACAACCTGCAAGAAACCCGAAACTGGAAAAACTGACTGGGGAGCCCAAGAGCAAGCACTACAGTTTTGGAGGAATTCAGGGAGGGTAGAAACTGAGGAAAAATGAGAATCGAGAATTGTGGTGATGGATGTGTGTTCTGGGCTGCCTTCATGAGTTTCCTGCATTTCCCTGGCAGAAAGTGGGTTTGAGGGTTGAAATGGCAATGGGGTACTGTTCTCCTTTAACCTACTGGACCTCCTATCTAAAAATTCACAGAAATGGACAATATGCTTTGCTAGAATTTGTGTTAAATTATTATCACAAAACTTCATAGAGCAATGACAAACTCACAGCATTGAGATGTCCCTATCAGCATTCAAATTTCCAGATATGGTCAAAATTCATTTTGCTTCTCTGTTATCGGGCTATTTCCCAAATCCTCTTGAGAGAAACTGTGACTTTTAGTATGACTTGGTGGAGAGCAAAATAAACGGAATTTGCGAATATGCCGTCTCTTCTAGGGATGTTCTCTGTGTTGATAAATTGAACAAAATAAATCTAAAATTGGGGCTAGGCGAGATTACTAGTATAAGTGAAGTAGTCTACTGGGAAGAACAACCAAACAGTGGCCTGTCTTGTGACCTGTTACTGATTGTGGCAAAGACTATTATGTGCTTGCCAAAACCGGTCATTTTCTCTTCTAAGGCATGAGCTAGACTGCATTTGCTAGCCTCTTTTGCTGCTAGGTATGGCCGTGCTCCTGAGTGCCACCCAATGCAATACAGGTAGGCTGCCACTCCCAGTGCATAAAGATGGACTATCTCATTTATCTACTGGCTGAATTAAGATATGAAGATGACATTGTGGATATACTGGAGAAAAAGAAGCTCATGATGGAAGGTTCTGGGTCTCTGGTCACATGGAATGCCTCCTCCTGATTACAGATATATGGACTGGACTCTGACTTGAATGGGAAACTTTTGTTAAGCTACTTGTATGTAGGGGTTGCTTCATACAACTAAGCCAGTTTGAGTCTTCTTAGATAGGTTAAACTTTACAGTGTCCATTTTTTTCCCTTTTTTTGTTTTTGTTTTTGTTTTTGTTTTGTTTTGTTTTTTTGGGTTTTTTTTGGTATCAGGGATTGAACCCAGGGAGATTGTACCCCTGAGCTGCACTCCCAGTCTATTTTATTTTTGTATCCAAGCAGGGTCTTTCTATTTATTTCTTTATTTATTTTTTATTTTTCAGCACGGATTTTTATACATTTCTTGGGTATAACAGGGTTACATATACATTTATGACATATCAATCATTGTCAGAACACAAATAGCATCACTTCTTCGTTTTACACCTATAGCCCACATTCTTAACATAGCCTGGTAAAGCAGACTTTCTAGAGTCATAAAACCATATTCCTTTAGGGTCATATATTTACTTTCTAAGAAGTGGGAGGGTCTTTCATCTACGCATCCTAGGTGCAATCTCCAGACTTTGAGACGCCAATCAGCCATAGCAGAAGAGTCAGTATAATTACTCATATATGCATATAGCAACTGCCAGGGGGGAGAGAGCCCATCTGGGCTCCCACAACTCCCCTGTTTTTATTTTAAAATGCATGAAGGACTATGCCTGTCTTAGGTCGTTTCCTACCAGGTGCTTAATCTTACCCGTCATGGGGTCTCCATGAGTCATTCAAGAGCCCTGTCTTAGGTTGATATTGCCCTGAGAAAACTGAACCCGTCATTGACTACCAGGTCCTGTGCTTGCATTTTTATTCCATGTAAATCTGCTTGTATACTAACATAGGCATTGATCACAAGGCGTACAATGAGTGGTAGAATGCAAAAGTCTAGAATGACTATTGCTGCTAATCCCATAACTCCTCCCAGCAAGGAGATAAACGAGTGCCAGGTAGGCACCAAGGATTGAAGCCAATTTACAAATGTCTTAGCTGTTTCTGCCATTTTAATAGAGATGGGCTCCCAATTAGGTAGATCAAAAATCTCCTGGTGTAACTTTAAAAAATCATTTTTTTTTCATCTTTCCCTTATTTGGTGCATTGTAATCACACATCTCTGTTAGGTACAATCTAGTATAGATAAAGACATCCATGCCCACATTACATAATCTAGAAAAAAAATTCAAGCAGGGTCTTTCTAAGTTACTGAAAGACTCACTAAGTTGCTAAGGCTGGGATCCAACCTGCAGGCCTCCTGTCTCAGCCTCCCAAGTTTTGAATTACAGTCATGCACCACTATACCTGGCAGATATTCCATTTTTTTCTCTCGTAAAATGGGGCTACTATCTGCCTATCCTTCTCTTTAGTACATTTTAGAGAGCTATTAAATGAAATAATCTAAATAATCACAGTTTTGGGACATACAAAAAAAGAAGTATGGTGCAAGGCATTAATGCTTTAATATTTGATGTGCCCTTGAACCATCAGCTAGTATTTCAGACATTCACCATCCCATTTGTTAGCATGGCATGTCTCAGCCAAAGCCCAGACCTCCTCCTGGTGGTGGGCACAGTTTTTCCCTGACACAATTAGGAGACAAAAAAGACTTAGTCTTTTTTGGTAAGCATGATAATACTTAATGGTGAATGAACTCAGCAGATTCTTTCTTAACATCAGGGTTTTGTTGTGTTGGATTTTGTTTTTGAGAAGGGGAAGAAAATAATGCAGGGAGGTAACAAGATAGCAGATAGATAATAAGATTGTGTGTGTGTGTGTGTGTGTGTGTGTGTGTGTGTGTGTGTGTGTGTACACTAGGGATTGAACGCAGGAACATTCTACCTCTGAGCTACACTCCTATCCCCCACCCCCTTTTTTAAATTTTGAAGCAGAGTCTTGCTAAGTTGCTGAGGCTGGCCATGAATCTGTGATCCTCCTGTCTCCTACCTTCTCTGACCACTGCCCCCACTCCACCCCATGGTGGGGAGCTGAAACAGAAGAATTGTAAGATTGAAGGCAACCCCAGCAATCTGGCAAGATCTTGTTTCACAATAAAAGGGATTGGGTTTATAATTCAGAGGCAGAATGCCTGTTGGTTCAATCCACAGCTCCAAAGAGAAAGAGAGAGACAGACAGACATACTTTGACTTTTCAGGTGTAAGAGTAGCCAGAGTCACCTCCTCTGGCAAGTCTCTGGCTGCTGTTAGGTCTTTGGAACATGCAGTGAAAAGGCTCGCACCACTATATCTTACCAAAAATGAGCATCTAAGAAAGATAGGAACAGAACCACCACAATCATGGGTAGAGTAAGTGGAAACCTCTGTGGCTTAATTGGAGGAAAGCAAAAAGTCCACCTATCTCTGAAGCTTTTCCTTTGTTAATACCAAACCAGGGTCCAATGGGGATTTGGATTTGTTGAATGAGTAAATTAATTATAAAATGATGAGGAGAGGAAAACTTTAGTGTACCTTGGGGTTTTAGCAAGTCCTTATTAAGTAACTTCTACAGTGGTAATCTCTGGACAGAAAAATGCAACAAAACTACCTTCTTTTGTAAGTGTACTAGGGATTCATTGATGTTTCATTGAATTTAAATGCCTTCAGACAGGTCATGGATGCTACTGTCCCCATGCTCATGTCTTACCTCACCTGCATGCCTACTCCTTGAAGGCATTTGCTTTGGTAACCCTGCTAATATCCTCGTAAGGACTCTGTAGAGCCTTTATTACAGAGGCTAAAGTAATAATTAATTGAATTGAATTGAGCATTTTTCAGGAACTGGGCTTATGCTAAAGAATGAAAGATGAAGTCCCTTTTTCAAAAACCAGAAATGTATTCGAGTTGTCACAGAAAGTCTAGATCCCTTATCCAATATACCTGTGTGATACAAATAGCCTTTCTTTTCTTCCCAGGCAGGATACATTTCAGATATACCATCATAGAGACATGCCATTAAGTGTTTCCTTCTCTCTTTCACAGTCTCATGTCTCAGGTTTCCCCCAGAACATTCCTCCTACCTCCAGCCCAGATCCTCTGTGACCTCTCAGGCCCACTAGGCTTTTTTTCTGTCAGGCATGGGAGGGGCCCTTCCCCAGTCCATGCTTGGTGCACAGCCATTGTATAATTTTCTGGGGACGCTTGTAGTCTAGGGCTACCCACAACCATCCCTGCTGTGTCCCAGTTGTGCTCACAAGCAGATCTGCACTCCTGCCACAGGCTTCCCGTGGAGAGTCTCTTATGGAGGGCTCTGGCTAAGGAACTTCACTCCTCTTCACCTTGGGACCTTTCACCCTCTCCGTCCCTCCAGCCTGTAGTCCATAAAGATGCAGGAGCCTTTCCTTTGGGGCTCCTCAGCACTGAGATAATTGCCCTCATATACATGTGCTGTGTGTACATCCCCGCCAGGCGCTATTCTCAGGGGAAAGGGAATATGGAATACTGCGGAACTGGACTTTTTTTTTTTTGCCTCTTACTTGTCCCAAGACTTATTACTTGTAATTTAGTTTGCTGCCCTCATTTACCATACTGCTACGGCACTATTCGGTACTCTCTGTATCAAAGAAGGTTGTGGAGAAGTAACCTTGACTTGATTGTATGTCTCTCCATCTCTTCTCATTGTCCCTCCTTTAACATCCTGGAACAGTAGAAGGCAGAGCATTCACCTGATTCTCCTCTGTTTCTTTGTCAATTGAGGACTATGACTTTTCCCTTCTGTTTAATACTCTTTACCACTTTCAAGTTAATTGCATCCTCTGAAAGCCACTCTTGGCTTCCAGTTGTACCTGGAATGACGTCTAAACGCCTTCTCACGGACAATAATACCCCAGGTATCTGACCTCCACTTCTTCTCTGATCTCATCTCATCTCCCATCAGTCTCTGCCTCATTCATTGCCTTTCAGCCACGCTGCTTGTCTTGTTTTGCCTGCCTGCCTGCCTTCTTCCTTCCTTCCCTCCCTCTATCTCTCACTCCCTCCCTTCCTTCCTTTTTCTTTCCTTCCCTTTCCTTTTCCTTTCATTTCATTTTTGGTACTGAGGATTGAACCTGGGGGCATTGTACCTCAAATCTACACCCTGAGCACTTCTTATTTTTTATTTTGAAATATGGTCTTGCTAAGTTGCAGAGGAGTTTGCTAAACTGCCAAGGCTGACCTCGAACTTGTGATCCTCCTGTCACAGTCTCACAAGTACTGGGATTACAGGCATGTACTACCACACTCAGCTTGTCTTCTTTCTTAAGCACATCAACTCATTCTTGTTTCAGGGATTTTGTATACATTCTGCCTCTGACTAGAATGTGGTCCAGTTCTTCCCATGGCTCAGCTCAAATGCCACCTCCATAAGGTGTTCCTTCTCTGGAGTGCCCCTCATCCAATAACTCTTCACTTTACCTTGCCTTCTTTTTATAGAAATTGTCACTACCTTAAAATGTTTCATTCATGTATTTATGTGTTTATTTCTAGAATTTAAGCTCCATTTGCCTCACATCTTGGTGCTTAGTACAGTATCTGATATGTAAATAAAGAAGAAGCATACATTGCATCGTGACATCCACCCACTTCCAGGCTGCTCTTTGTGTTTCTAAAGCTCTGAGGATATATCCAAGTCATATTAATGGCCTATTCAGTAACTTATTGTGTAATTCCTTGAATTCTTCCTCTAAAATGTATTTCCCCATTATTCCACCCCAATGAGCCATTCTCAAATCCATATTTTTTCATCATCTCATCTTTTAATACCCCCTCTTTTAGACCACAATTACCTATCACCCTCCTTCCTAATTCCTTCTGAATTTTTCCTTGAAGCTCTTATTATTTCCCAGTTGAATTATTTTTTCTCGTACTTCATGAAAACCTCCTAAATTTCATTTCTTCTCTCATCTGCTCATGATCTAAAACACTAACTCATGACTAAACATTTCAATGATCTCTCAGAAGCTTTTAAAAAACTCCTTTGTTGCATTACTGTACATTGGACTTACTTTCACAATTTACTTGGACTTACAATGTCAGTGCAATATAACAGCTTTTACAATGACAAAGTCCATTTCCTCTTGTCTTGCTCCAGCACGGAGAGCAGAGCTAAAATCTCAGCTCTGCTTGGTAGAAATGTAATCCTTTAATTCTCCTCTAATGCCTAATGTGCTCTTTCCCATTTTTCAAAACAAATTCTCCTCTTTCCTTAAATCTCCAGCTATATCTCATCACCTTCAAACTCAGAATAAGATCACATCTTCCTATTGAAGGAAAAAAAAAATGAAATCCTGGAATCTATTAGACAGAGAGCTTTCAATCCCCTACCGCTTATCTCCAAAATTATCTAAGACTGTCAGAGTGTGAAGTATACAATATCTTTTGTTTATTTGCAATACCAAGTACACTTTCCAATAATTATTCATTAACACTGATTAACGAATAGAACAGCCAATGGGCAGTTTTGAAGTTTATTAGCAGAAATTGGATACGTTAATATTTTGAAGCCGAATGCAGGTGTGCTCTAGATATATAGCCTCGGAAGGAACAAAAGTAAATACTAAATCCTTTTGACATAGTAAGATTTGTAGGAGCATTTACCTTGCTGTCAAACTGGCTCATATATGACTTCATGGTCTAGCAGATGTCATGTGGGCATGGAGTCATGGGACATGGTTTTCTAATCTTTACTCTGCTACTGGCTGTCATTAGCTCTCTAGGCTTCAATAACTTCATCTGAAAATGATAGTTTCTAATTTCTCTGGTTCTAGAAAGTATAATTCTTATTCCTTTGTCATTGGAGCAAATTGACAGGTAAAAGTGAGGATTTTGTCATAGAACAAGTAAACCTAGTGATAGAAAATACATCTAAAATTGGATTCTGGAAGGAAAGAAAGCAGTGAGGTTGCACTGACATTGGCACACTGAGTTTACTCTATTATTTAGTCTGGTAGTCTTGTCACAAAGGGAGACATGAAAACCTGAGGCCCGAGCCTCATTCTTTGTGCTTATTTCACAGAGCAGCATGGTCAATAGTAAAGAGGTAGATTCTTGTAGGAACACATATTAGAAAGGTCTTATACACTCTACAAAAGATGTGCTTTTATTTTTGAGGCCAAGGGAAAACATGAAAGGTTTTACACAATGACATAACATTTCCTTGCAGGTGTCATAGACAATCTGATGATGGAAAATACAGAGATACCACTGAATTTTCCAATGTTTTATAGTGGACTACACAGCAGTGTGAATTACTGATTTTGAGTGTGAAGACCCTTAATTTAATTGCTTGGTAGTTATGGACAGGAAGGATGAGGGAAAGAACTAAGGATAGTGAAGTCATTGTCCTCTGTTTCTCTGAAAGTATTATTGGTGTTCTCACTCACCACATACTCAAAGCCAAGATTTTAATGATTACTTGTAAAACTTATTACAGTTTGCCTTTCTTCCTGTCACTTAGTCTATTCTGACACTTTATATTAAGCCCAAGAGAAGGATGTAAAGCTCTGCATGTATTATTACTGATAAACTCTGCTGGAACCAAGAGAATACAAATAAGTAGAACTGTATTTCCCCTTTTCTCAAGTATATTGCATGTCTCCAGGCAGTTCTGAGACTGGTAGTGAGCTCAGTGACAGAGTCAGCTACTTCTGCTAAGTTATTATTGACATTGTATGTATATGCATGCACCTGAATGTACAACATACTCTTAATTTAACATGCAAGTTAATAGACTCTTATGTAGCATGATGAAGAATCTTATGCACCTTAGTGGGTAAAGGAAAAGAGTATGTGTTACACTACCCTAAACTTGGTTTGTTAATTCAGGACATTTTGCAAGACTAAGATGATAAGTCCCTTCTCATCTCGGGTAGCCTGTTTTAAAGAGATAAAACTCTGCTTTGAGCATGTAGATAGGAGTGCTATCACCTGCCTTTCCACAAAGAAAATTGAGCAAAATGGGTTATTATATATTGTACTGCTATGGATTTAGAATGTCCCCTAGACCTCATGTAGATAAGGCAGCCATGTTGGAGGTAGGGCTTGGTTGCTGAGGAGGGGTCTCTAGGGTGTGGCCTTGGGGGTTATATATGGTTTTTCCTTCCTTTGCTCTCTATCTCTTGCTTCTGGCCTCTGTGATATGAGAGTCGAGCCCTTGCTGTCTCTCTCTGTTCTTCACACCAACCCTGAGCTCCACAGATTTCACCTAGGCTAACATGGATTGAACTCCTGAAATCTCCAGAACTGTAGCAAACATTGTCATCAGGCATTTGGACCACAGCAGTGAGAATGCCAACTGAAGCACACTGTTTCCACAGGAAGGAAAGGTGTATCTCCTAAAACAAAAGTACTTACTTGTGTTCTCCTCACCATTTATCACTTTGTCTAAGCCATATTGGTTATTGAAAATGATGAATTCTTTGGAAGTATGGATAAATGAGTCATACCACAATAGAAAGAAATGCACATGCTTAAAAAATGATTTTTCAGATGACTTAGAGCCACTTTTACTTCTTTTTTTCTTTTTTATCTTTACTTAATGGCCATGGAATGCTTGGCATTTTAGAAATGTCATAGCTCCTATTCTCACAATGCAGATGGTCAGATTTGGACAGATCCGAAGCCAAATACTTTCATATACTTACAAAATGCACTTGAGTAAATATTATATGGATGAATCACAGCTCTAGTCAACTTTGGATGGCTACAAGTGGTGGAAAGCAAAATAAATGCTGTTGAAAAGATAGAGAAAGCAATTCAATCACCCTTTAACTTTCCTGTAATATCACTCCAAGTGAAGTAACATGGATTTATCCATTGTTTACTTGAAGAGACTATTGTATCACCATGCTGAGGTTCTCCTATCAAATATCCATGAGCCATGTATTTTAAGACACCTATAAAATCTCCCATTCCAGCTCTTTCAGTCTGGAAATTCCAAATAAAAACAAACCAAAAAAAAAAAAAACCCAAAAAACTTCCAGTTGTTTTTTGTTCCTAACAATCAAGAGAACCTATTTTCATAACTGAATATTCAGTTGTAATATGTGTAACAGTTGCAATTAGAGGATATTATATTGTCATATGCATCAGAGGACTAGAGGACTAGAGTTGGTATTGAATTTTCCACATGGCATTCAGGCACCAAGGCATCAAATGAGGAAACAGCATTCTGCAGAATCCCTGTTCACCCTTCAACCCCATGGCATGTTGTTATTTCTGAGTATTTGCAAAAGTCAAGTGTAGAATGGGCTATAAATTGTCTTGGGGACTCTGGGGAAGGGAGGAACTCTCATCATGTCTGAAGCAGCACCCTCTCAAGAACTGACTATAGTGTTGATTTTACATGCTTTGCTGATCCTCCAATACTGTGAGTATAGGAAGGGGAGGTTTGATTGATGAGACAGCCCATTTAAGATTGTAGGCAATGGGAGGTGATGGTGTTGAATAACAATGGCTAGGGAACAGCTCATGCACCATCACTTGCAAATCTTGATTACACTCAAGACATCTACAAATGACTGAGATTTGGAGGTACCACTGTTCCCGTTTTATCAGCAACTTGGAGCAGCCTCCATAGGGTCATCAACTGCCAGTCTTCACTGTATTAATATTCTAGGTTTCATATTCTTTCAGATGAAAAAGTAATGAAACTTCAAAACAATGTAATCATATTACAATGTGACTAAACCTACCTTCTCAGATACCACAGGTGCTTTAGATAATACCTTGTATCAGGTTTTGCTTTATTGTATGCTGCATTAGATTTAAAAAAGCCAGAGAGAAATAGTAATGCCTATGGAACATTTCTGATGGATATTTCTCATGTCCTAAAATTTTCTATTCTTACATAGAATTTTCTTCTCTATAAATGGGAGGAGAAGCTAATTTGAGAGGAAATTAACTGAATTTCTCCTCAGTTTGAGCCTATACATGTCCCAAAATGACATTTTAAAAATTTATTAAGCATCTATCATGGTCAATATTTTTATAAACCATATTTTTTCATTTAACAAATATCTTTTAAGTGGCAGGCACTGTTCAGAGAACTAATGATATAGCAGTAAACAAGGAAGATAGACTTCCTTCATTCATGGAACTAATCTTCTATTTGTGAGGGCCACTTTTCTAGTCAGCTTTCTGTCAATGGGACAAGATATCTGAGAAAAATCTTAAAGGAGGAAATGTTTATTTTGGTTCAAAATTTCAGAAGTTTCAATCCATGGTTGCTTGGTTGATCCCATTGCTGTGGGTCTGTGGTGAGCCAGAACATCACGGCAGGGAGTATGTGGTAGAACAAACTATTCACCTCATGGTGTCCTAGAAGCGGAGAGAGTGAGAAATATCCTAGGGACGTGATAGACCCTTTAAGGACTCATCCCCACTTACTTACTACCTCTAACTAGACCCCCACCTCCTACAGTTTCCATCACCTCCCAATATTACAGCCAAATTACAAATCCAACAATGCAGTATTCACGGGTGAGGTCCAAAGTCTCACCTCTGAACATTGCTGCAGTGGGAACCAAACCTTTCACACATGAGTTAGACCAGAACTTTAACAGATACAAATGAACACGTAGGCATTGTAATGTAACCAAACTTTTTTTGAACATCTATCATGTGCATAACAAAGTTCTAAAAGGTACTTTCAGAACACAGAAATGTATAACAAAGTTCTTGCACTCAAATATCTTACAGGAGTATAAGAAAACACAAATAATAATTTTGTTCATGTTTAAATATTATGCATATGATTATTTTTATGGTCTTATCTATAGGCCTATTCTTTTCTTTCCGTCTTTGAGTTTATATATAGTCTTCTTGGCAATGGTATATACAAGTAGACTAGTTAGTAGGTTATTTCCATAGACCAAAGAGTAAATAAGGAGATCATGAATTAGAGCTATGGTAAGAGGAAACAATGGAAATGATGTGTTTTATTCTCATTGAGTAGATAAATGTTCATAGATGAAGAAGGAAAGAAAGTGACTATATTGAAGAGAAAGAGGATTATGAGTGATCTTGGAGGACATGGCAAACAACAAGTATAATTAAAGGTACATTTTGGACAGGTGTAGTGGGAGGGTCACAGGTTTGCAGACAGCCTCAGCAACTTGGTGAGGCCCTCCACAACTTACTGAGACCCTGTTACAGGGCTGGGGATGTAGCTCAAAGGTAGAATGCCCTTGAGTTCAATTCCAGTAACACACACACACACACACACACACACACACACACACACACACACACACACAAAGGTACATTGTTGTAGAGGAATAAATAGGCTGTTTGTGAGTACTTTAACTTTCTATGTGAAATATGAGATGTTAGATGCTTAGATTAAAGGATATAGAAGTTGGATAGTAGACTTGAAAAGAAGGTAAAAAGTATGGAGTCTTTGAAGGTAGTAGGAGAGAAAACAAATAAAATTTTAAACTTATTCAAGGCCTCATGCATGCTAGGCAAGCACCCTAGCAACTCAAGCTACGTTTCCAGTTCCAAAAGTTGAAACCATAAGATAATTGAGAGCTTCAACTACTATGTATTTGTAAGGTCATTAAAAGACCCATTTGATTTATTTATCTTTACCAATCTTAAGCAGTCCAGGGAGTAGAAAACAATACAAGGTTGGATATAGAGGGAACCACACCAAGTAATGTGTGCATGTAGCTTTGTGCACATTGAACTTCACCATGATGTATAATTACACCGCACCAATAAAAATATATCATTTTCAAAAAAAATATATAAGGTTGGGGTAACGAATGGGAGAAACATGGAAATATTGGGGTTCAAGGTAATTGAAGATGTTGGTGAAATCATGATGGAGGTAATGACTAGGTAGTCTAGTGAATTATGTACATGAGTGAGCAAAGAGGTGGCTGATAATCTGGAAAACAATGGAACAGCATCTAGTTAAGGAATAGGTGTAGTTGGAGTGAGAGTGTGAAGAACATGCTGGATGAGAGTTTGCGATCAGCAAGGGGCTATCTGATTTAATGTTTCTGACTTAACATGGTCAGAATCATGGTTCAGATTTCTGGATGATGAGGAGGATTAGGACAAGCGAAGTATATGGCTTGAGTGGTGCTCAAGGGAAGTCGTTAGCACTGAATAAATTAAACTTAAGGATAGCATGTTGGAATTCATTAAGGAAATGGAAGTCATTCATGATGATGTGGAGAGTAGAGCTAATTGAGGAATCTTTAGGGAAGGGACAATTACTGATAGGAAGGTTAGCAAAGAGGAAAATGAGTGAACTTGTTGATTCTGAGCTATGTGTGGCAGAATTCTCAAGTGAACCCAGTGATCCCACACCCTGGTAGAATTTTCCACCCAAAGGTTGGGTGGAACTTGCAACAGGCTACTGACTCACAGAATATACAGAAGCATCAAGATAACATTCCCATGGTTATGCTATCTTATATGGCATAGGTGAGAGACTTTGGAGATGTCATTAAGTAACTTAGTCAGTTTACTTTAAAGTTTAATAATGAACATAATTTGGCTTGAGTTTGATTTTGTTAGGTGAATCATTCATTAAAAAGAGGGTCTAATGGTCAGAGATAGAGAAGACAGAGAAATTCTCTCTAGCCATTCAGGACCCAAAAGGCACATTTTGATTTTCAATAGAGGGGTGGCCTTGAGGAGCTGAGGGCCTTATTCCTACAACAAAACTGTCTCATGAGCTTGGAAGAGGACCCCAAGCCACAAGACCCCATGTCTGGCTGATGCATTGATCAGAGCTTGTGAGATCTAGAGCAAGGAGCCATCGAAACCAAGCCCCAGCTCCTGACCCGTGGAAACCGAGATAATAAATGTGCGCTGTTATGCAGCCACAGAGAACTAATAGACTACATTAAATAGACCACCTCATCTAAAGGGACTAAAGTGTTTTCATACATTTTGTGTAAAATTCTACTAAAAAAATGTTTTCCAGTATTTCCTTTCACTTTAAATTTTTATTCAGAGGAACAAATATGAGATAGTTTCTAAATTAAGACTAGATTAAAGCCTGAGAAGCAAGCTGTGCAGTAGTTAGAACAATGGGGCAGATCTCAGTCATAGTTCTTATTACTCCTACTCCTCCTTAGTCAGCCTGTCTGTGTGAAACAGAAACAAAAGGAACAGGTATGTCCAGCCAAAAAAAACTGAATCTACTGCCAGTCAACACCGCCGGCAAGGAAGTGGGCTAGAAGAAGGATAAAAGAAGATGTGAGGTGTGCTGAAGAAGCTGAGGCAGAGTGGGAAGGAAGGCGGTGGAAAGGGAAACAGGGACAACAGAGGGAAAGGAGAGAATTGGCTCAGTGGCTGCTTTGATAAACACTCCCTATTTCATGTGCTTACCCTCTCCTCTAAAATAAGTTATCTTTCCAGACAACATTGGGGAGGCTGTGTAGCCAGCCAGAAGTGACAATACAGGTTCTTCCTTATCTGAATTCTGTCCCTGTAGGGTAACATTCCAGCAGTCCAGGATACCAAATAGGTCCATGTAAAAGCATCTTCTGTTTCATTTTATCATACCTATCAGCTTCCTTATAAACAAACAAGATGGAACTTAATATCTATTAGCTACAAGAAAAATTAATAGCCATGAAAGAGGGAGACATCAATGGTTAAATGGAAAAAAAGTATAAAAACATTTAGTAATGTATGAATTCATAGCACTTCTACTTACATAAATGACATTTAATGTTATAATGTTGTTCTAAAAGTTTACTTTGAAGGCAGAATGCAAAACCTTATGAAATTACTGTTTCAGACTGAGTTATGAATAATACTTTGGGACAGGGTTAAAGATATGCTAAACATACTGTAAAGCACTTAAAGTTTGCAGTGATTCAATAAGCTATATGAATACAGTGAAGCCTTTGATGCATTATTTAGAGAATCATACTTGAGCTTCTGATGTTCAGTGATTTTTTAATGGTAGCCATCTGTTCTTTTTTTTTCTTTTTTTTTTTTCGATACTGAAGATTGAACCTGGGGCATTCTACCTTGGAGCTACACCCCTAGTCCTATTTTTAATTCTTTATTTTGAAACAGGGTCTCACTAAGTTGCAGAGAGCCTCACTAAGTAACTGAGGCTGGCCACAAACCTGGATCCTCCAGTCTCAGCCTCCCAAGTACTGGGATTACAAGCTTGCACCACCATGCCCGCCTGACATCTGTTCTTTTCTGCTGTGGCTCTTGTTTATGGGAAGAGGAAAGGTGAAGTTGATCACCAATTCAAGATAGGAAAAAAAAGATATTTCTTGAACTCAAAATACTCTGGTGACCCACTCAGAAAAAGCAGAAATGAGGAGAATAGCCAATATGAACTTTTTACCACTGTAAATGACTGGAGGGTAATTTGTTCATTGAAATAGCATTTTTAAAAACTAATTAATTCATTCAACAAATGTTACATATATATAAATATATATAATATATATAAGTGTATATATATATATATTTACAAATATAGTTAGATAACTTATTAAGAGTGATCATTTTTTTTTTTTTTTTTTTTTTGGTACTGGGGATGGAACTCAGAGGCATTCTACCTCCAAGCTATACCCCTAGCCCTATTTTTTTATTCTTTATTTTGAAACAGGGTCTCACTGAGTTGTGGAGTGCCTCACTAGGTAGCTGAGGCTGGCCTCGAACCTGGATCCTCCGGTCTCAGCCTCCCAGCCTCCCGAATGCTGGGATTACAAGAGTGCGCCACCACGCCCGGCTTAAGAGTGATCTTAACACAACTTTTACTCAAGAAAAAAATCAATCCTTTGACATCTTTAACACTATTAATGGCATTTCCTACCTATAAAAGTTATTTAACTAATTACATTACATAATGGCCTTGTCAAAAGATCTTTACCTGGGTGAGAATTCAATTATGGTTTGTTTTGGGTTTTGGTTGTTTGTTTTGCAGTACTGGGGATTGAATCCAGAGGTATTCTACCTCCAAGCTACACCCCTCGTCCTATTTTTATTCTTTATTTTGAAACAGGGTCTCACTAAGGTGCGCGAATCTCACTAAGTAGCTGAGGCTGGCGGCAAACCAGAATCCTCTGGTCTCAGTTTCCCAAGTACTGAGATTACAAGCCTGCACCACCACACCCAGCTGAGAATTCAATTATGTAGGTTACAGATAATTAATCACTAATATTTTTACAGATTATGTATCTATGTGGCAAAAATAGGCAGAAAGGAAATTTAGTGAACCAGCAAGTTCAAAGCACTTATTCTCCTTCTGAGTTTATAAAATGAAGGAGGTTAGTACTAAGATATGTACTATTTAGACTGAGCAAGTATAGATATGCATAACTTCAGAGGACCATATTTTACAAAACTACATCTGGTGTTTTAAACCTAATTTATTAAATAAATGAGCAACTGGTAGAAAAAAATAGTTTCTCAGACAAGATTAGAAAAAAAAATTGCCATAAGTTAGTAGGCCTCTGGCAGAGGATAGGAATAAATGTCTGGGAGAAAAATACCAAGTCTGCAATAAGACCGGAAGTTAATTGTGGAAATGGCTCAGTGATTGTCAGTACTGCCTGGGAGACCAGTGATTTTCAAAGAACAATAGAGAGAGAAAAAAAGATATCTTAAACACTATTAATGGCATTTTCCTGCATTTGATAAGCTTCAAACCAAAGGATTCATCTTCCTTTTTCTCCATGTATCTAAATCTCTATATAAATATATCGGCATATATATGCATGTGTGTATATATTGCTATCTCTGTACAAATTCTCAATCTAACTTTAGGATAGTTTGCCACTGAAAGCAAAATGACTTTTAAAGAACTTCATAGTTCATATCTTCTTCAGAGTAAAAAATCCAAATCCCTTTAGACTCTTCTAGAAACTATTATTTTCCCTACCCTTTAATCATCTCTCTTGTTTTCCTCTCTGGGCTCGATCCAATTTCCAGACATCTCTTTTAATATGCTGAAATTAAAATTGGTACAATGTTTTGTTAAGGTCTAGGCCAGTGTTGAATAGTATCTGTATTTCTGTGTTTTATTAACCCTTTGGGGTCATCAATGATGAGTCCATTCATACTCAAGTAGAGCCTGGCTAAACTCTCTTAAAACCAGAATACTGCAGGTAAGGACACTGTGTCTATGCTTGCTGACCAAAAGAAGTTGCTGTGGGTTCTTAGAGCATCTTTAGTCTCTCTAGACATCTCCAACATTGTTAGCTTATAAGCAAAGCACTTTAGGCAGTGTTTATTTATAGGTTCCTCTTCAATGAAGTGACATGAGGCTCTCAAATGCTGCTCAAATCACTGCATGATGAACTGCACATTAGATGATCTTATGGCACTTCTGATATTAACTCCAAAGAATCACTTTAGACACGTTTATCTCCTTCCTCCAAACTGTGGATAAATCAAATAATGGTGGTTTGACTTCACAGGATTTAGGGCTGATCTACAGAGTGATTTTTGTGCCTGGTAGATGCAGTCATCAGCTGGAATTTTCTCAGGCAAAGTAATTAAGCTTCACAGGAGTATAGTAATCACAGCCTAAAGGGGAAAAGATTCCAATTAAAGAAGCCATTCACATTTATTTTTGGTTATCCCTAATGGTCATCTGCATGTGTTGCATAGTCATATATTTAAAAAAAAATCTCAATTTGTTTACATTCCTTTAAGATGCTCTGACAACGGAATTGGAAAGAATCCTTGATTTAAATATTGCACAAATATTAAATGTTTTCAAAGGATGATTACAGATGAGATTTGTATCCAAGCCATTTTTCCCAAACAAGTTCTCAGCTGCAGTCCACTTAAGTGCAGTTAATTCATTAGAACAAGAAGAACTTGAGTTAAATACATTAGTGATGAACTGTTTATCTGTAATAAGGCTGACTCATGCTGGTAATTTCTTGCATAGTTATTATTCAACATGTACTCTGGAGTACTGGCTGAAGAAAAGAAAACAATGAGAAATGCAGCTTGTCTTTTAATCTCTGGTTTTGAGGATATTTTTTCCATCCAGGATAATTTTTTGAGCATTCCAGTTGATTCAGTCAGCATTCTTACTACTGTGACCCAAAACCTAACACACAACACTTAGAGGAAGAGGGTTTTATTTGGGGGCTCACAGTTCTGGAGATTTCAGTCCATGTTAGGCTAATTTATAAGCAGGAGTGGGGGCTGCAGATCCTTAGGGCATCATAGTGGGGAGGACAGAAAGAGGGTGGATGAGAGCATATTGTTAACTCATGGTGGCAGTGGAGACAGAGATATCTTCGGTGGCCTAGGGAAAGGCACTATACCTGGCATTGCCACCAGGGGCCCACCTCCAGCCATGTCCCATCACTGAACATGGCTGAATAGTTTAACAAATGACTTTTGAAGGCCATTTAATACAAACTATAACACCTCAAAGACAGGCCACAGAGCAAACTAAGCACTTTTGTATGACACCAGACCATTCAGGGAAGGCCAGAGACCCAGGAGATTTATGAAACAATGTTGGAAGGTGAGTGGGGTTATTCTCAAAGTCTCCAAGTCTTCAACTCTATGCCTTAAAATTGCCTCTTTGCCACAAAGCAAGTCCTCCATAAACTTACCAGCAGTCCCTTATTCCCTGAGCAAATGCATTAACTTGGCAGTTGCTATTCCTTTCCCACATCAGCCATGTGTGCTAACTGCCTATTTTTTCCTTCTCCATTTAGAATAAATAACCCTCTATCGCTTCTGATATTTAATCAAAGAATGTGTCAGGATCTGATGGTCTTTAACAAATGGTTACTCCTCTCCTCTCCCTGCCACTTGCCTTCTGTCCTACTCAGTGGACTCAAACTCCTCTCTCTCCTCATCCCAGGTACTACCTTAGAGATTTAGTGTTTCCAAGATCAGGCCTCCAATCTCATTATTCCTTCCTAGGTATTGTGCCTGCACAATTCAAACTACAGGTGATCACTAACTCCAATGGAGATCCCTTTGTTAAAAACTCATGATTATTCCCTTTAAATCAGTGCTTTACTTGTGAGTAGATTTATGAGGCTTTCTAAGTCTCTAACTCTAACCTGATGTTTAGAAATGTGCAAGATCCTATAATCGATCAATAGACATTACATTGTCCAGGGTTCATTTCTAATTTTAAGAGACTTTTACCATTTCTTCTAAAATTTGACTTCAACCCTATGTAAGGAGTACTTAAGAATGATGACCTACATGGCATACCCATGATGAATTGAAATATCTTCAGAGGAATCAGTCTGCTATAGCACAAGGGAGTCAAGCCAGGATCAAGGATCAAAACACCACCTGGGGTTCTTATTAAATAAATATGTGTGTCATAGTCCAACCCCTTAACCATCTTTAAGGCTAACACCTGCAATTTTTTTTGTGTTTAAGCTCCTCAACTAACCATTTTATTTGTTGTCTCTGTCTTTTATGATACAGATTGTAAGAGGACAAGGATTTGGGTCTTTTATTTTCTGCTGTATCCTCAGTACTGATTCCAGTGATTGGTACATATTGCTTGCTCAGAATTTACTAGTTTAATGAATAAAATTACATCTTTGTGAAGTACTGGTTCAGTACATGGCTCTTTGGAGACAGAGCAATGCTTGGTTTGAATGCCAGCTCTGGAAATCATTAGCCAGTCCAAGGTCATTTTGAGCTTTAATTTCTTCACTTTTAAAATGGGGGTCATCAATCCTAAAATAAAGTATTTGTCATTTCACTGAATAAAACTCTCAAGACAATATAAAGATTGAGAATGATATGTGTTTAAAAAAACAAACAAACAGCCGGGCGTGGTGGTGCACGCTTGTAATCCCAGCATTCGGGAGGCTGAGACCGGAGGATCCGGGTTCAAGGCCAGCCTCAGCTACCTAGTGGGCTCTCCGCAACTTAGTGAGACCCAGTTTCAAAATAAAGAATAAAAAATAGGGCTGGGGGTGTAGCTCGGAGGTAGAACGCCCCCGAGTTCAATCCCCAGTACTGCAAAAAAAAACCTCAAAAAACAAAAAAAAACACCTCACTCAGTAAACACCATGCATCATTACTGTGGACAGTCCACATCTTTGGATGATTCAATTTATAATTTTTTTTTTTTTACTTTACAATGGTATGATATGCATTTAGTAGAAACTGTTCTTTGGATTTTGAATTTTAATCTTCTCCCTCTACTAATAATATGTATGATATACTTAGGCATAATGTCCAACTCTAGGCTAATATAAGTGCTCTGAGCATGTTTGAGGTAGGCTAGGATGGGCTATGATGTAGTTAGGTAGATTAAGTGAATTTTCAACAATGATATTTTCAATTTACAATGGGTATATCAGGATATAATTCCACTGTAAGTTGAACATCATCTCTATTTGGACATATAGGTAAAGAAAGTTGGTCAGATGGGATCATGTTTATAAGAACATGAAGAAGCACTTGGGAAGATTAGTTAGATGGCTGACCCTAAGAAACAAGTGAGACTGCCACCCTTGATTCATGCTATTTAAATAACCCAAAAGAATTGAAACCAGACTACCATAGTAATGCATGCATATCTTTGCAATAGCACAAATCAGAATTGCCAAACTATGTAACAAGCCTAGTTGTCCATCAACAGATGAGTAGATCACAGAATTATGGGATATGCATACAATGTATTTCTACTGAGACATAATGAAAAAGAAAATTATGTCATTTGCAGGGAAATGGATGGAACTGGAGAATATTATGCTAAGTGAGATTAGTCAGTCGCAAAAAAATGAATCTTTTTGTGATATTTTACCTCACATGTGTAAGCAAGAGAGAAATTGGGACTCAGGAGAGACTTTAGACAAAGGAGTAGAAACCTTAGTGGAGTGAGGGAGTGGACCTAACTGAGGGAAGTAGGAGCAGGAGGAAGACTTGAAGAGGAAAACTCTTCAATGGAATGATGTACACACACAAATCTATCAATGCCAATCACAGTGTTATGCATAGAAAAGTGGTTAGGGAGAGGGAGTGGGGTGGGAGCTGGGAGTACTCATTCAGTGAGTGCTATGTGCGTGTACGCCTTTGTCATTATGACGTGTGATTACGATACACCAATAAAAATAAAATAAAATATAAAGTAAAATAAAATAACCAAGTAGGCTGGGAGTGGTGGCACATGCCTGTAATCCCAGTATTTGGGATGCTGATACAGGAAGACCATAGGTTCTTAGCCAGCCTCAGCAATTTAGCAAGGCTCTCAGCAACTTAGTGAGGCCCTATTTCTAACTGAAAAATAAAATAGGACTGGAGGTATAGCTCAGTAGAAAAATAAATAAATAGTTAGATAAATTAATAAATAAAATAACCAAATTCTCAAGTTATCTCCAGTGGTAGTTTAATGTAAAGCCATCAGTAGTGCCAGAAAGCCAGGTGGGAACTGGAACTTTGAGATACTCTGACCCCCCTCCTCCCTGTCTTTCTGAAGTTGCCAAGTGCTAGGCTGCATAATCCTCTGTTCCTCTGACTTTCTGAATCTATGCCTTTCCTTGGCACTCTGTCATCTTCCTTTGTGTCTCAGAATTAGATGATAAAATTAGATTCTGTCTTAGATTAGTCATAGTCCAGTATAGACTATCCATATGCAGTCTCTTCTCATGCCAAGCCCATTACAGACATATTGGCAGCCACTATATGTGATTGCTTATGGCTGAATTTCAGTCCCCAGTATAATCTCTGGGGGGTCTAGCTGGGAAAGTTGAAGGGCCCAAGGTGTGACAACATGGGTCAGGAATCACTTTTGTTCATTTTGCCTGAGAGAATAAAAAAATTGTTAGTTTACTTGTACTGTTTGGATCTCAAAGAGATACCCATAATTCTCTGAGTGCCTGTTGGCATCGTGATCCTTTCAGAGCATATTCTATTGAGGAAGGACATTTTATATCATTATAAATATATGGCAATGCTAATCTTTGTATGCCTTGTGAAGAAATCATCTAGTAAGATATTTCAGATCATATCACTGCCAGGATATTAAGCTCTTTAACCCTAAGACCCTATTTCCACCATCATGGTCATGTTATTACACACAGAGTAAGCTTGGAGATAAGATGGACTGTGCTAAGGGAGGGTATTCAGACACCCAGTCAGATGGCAGAGCAGGGCTCAAGCCTCAGGTTATGCTGTCTCATGTTGGCTTCCAGCCTTGCCTTTTAAGAACAAAGTGCCAGCATTCTCAAAAAGAAGGCACTGAAACCTAGAGCAGGCAAATAAAAGAATGGCATTATTACAGACCTAGATAGAAATTAAATACATAAAATCATTCTGTTTTGTGGCCTTAATTACATACTGTAGCACAGTTGAGGAGGAGGAAACTTTTTCCAGCTCAGCATAATGAGAGTTGGTGCACAATAAGAGAATATCATATGACCATAGCATAAGGCTTTGCACAACCAGAAGAGGAAAGCCACATGGAAGCACTGAGAGCAGTTGTGCCCCTACCACTAAACCCTTAAGCAATACAAGAGAATATGGGGGCCAGCGTTCCAGTGATTGTACTGGAGGAAGATGAGCTTCTGTTGCTGATTATCCATTGCCATGTAACAAGTTGACCTGAAACATTGTGGCATAAAATAATATTTATTAGGTCATAGTTTCTGTAGATCATGGGTTCAGTGGTTATGGTGTACTATCTCATGAGGTTTCCTTAAAGTGTCAGTGAAGTCTTGAGCAGCTGCAGATTATCTGCTTCCATGCTCACTCAGACGTTTGGCTGGACGCCTCAGTTCCTCTTCTAAATGCCTCTCCATACAACTGTGGAAGTTTTTATGATACGGCAGTAATCCAGGAAAGCTTCAGGAGAGGAAGCCACAGTGCCATTTAGGTCATGTCTGAAGTCCCACTGTCACTTCTACCATGCTCTATCCATTAGAAATCAGTTACTAAATTCAGCTCACAGTCAAGGACAGGAGTAGTAAGTTCTACTTCTTGAAGAGATAGGCATCAAAAAAAGTGATATACATATTCTAAAACCACCACCATCTGTAGTCTGGCTATAATTTATTTATATTCTTCCCATATGCCAAATACATTCACATACGTCCTCTCCCTAGGAACCTGGAAATGCAGGATATAATCATATAAATGAGATTGAAGGGATGAATAAAGTATATCAGATATATTCTTTCTTCTTTCTTTTTTTTTTTTTTTTTTTTTTTTTTTGATGCTGGGGATTGAACTCAGAGGCATAGTACCTCTTTTATTTTGAAACAAGATCTCACTAAGTTACAGAGAGTCTCACTAAATTGCTGAAGCTGGCTTCAAACTTGGCAATCTTCCTGTCTCATTCTCCCAAGTACTGGGATTACAGGCGTGCTCTACCATACCCAGCTCAGATATGTTTAACTCCATAAGTCCACTACTCTTGATCTGAAGACAAGTAAACTAAAGAGACACACTTCTGATACCCTGTATTCATTAGTGTATTAGGCACAAGATAACTGCAGGAGGACACATCTGTTCAGATAAGCAAACATGAAGAGATGCAGGATTCACTTGTCTATCCCAATTCTGAAATTAGTCCAGCATGGGATGTCCCTTGACTGGGACTCAAGACCTGAGAATCATTCTTTAAGGCTTTTCCCTTCCCTCTTGTTTCTGCCTTCAAAGTGCCTTTTTTTTTTTTTCTTTTTCATGAAAGGTAATATGTTTGCAGCTGAATGGTTTTCTGAGCCTACTTTATATCAGTACAGTTTTAGAGAGTGCAAAGCCATCATTTTATTTAGTATTGTCTCTGTCCCTTTCAGTTCAAGCTAGCACTATTTATACTGATATAATTCCCTTACAAACTTTATTGATCTTCTGCAAATATTATTGTTATCCAATTTAGTAGACAAATTTATATCTACTTATCAAGATAAGCTCATCTTTGTCAGGGACTTTGGTTGATAGATATCTTTAAGCTTCTGGGAAACCATATTGCTTGACATGGACAAGTTCTGAGCCATAAAGATCTTTTGAAGGCCTTTTTTCCCTGACTAAATATCATTATTCAATACTACGATTGATCTTCCGGATGTTTTGATAAGCAACCTTATAACTACACCATTAGTGTCATTGCTACATATGTCCAGAAGCCACTTGTTAATTTTAGCATTGGTTGTCACCTAGAGAGGCTGGGATTATTTTTTTTTTGTGGTACGGGGGCTTGAATCCAGGAGATTCTATCTCTGAGATTTACCTCAGTCCTTTTCTGTTTGTTTGTTTGTTTGTTTGTTTGTTTTGAAACAGAGTCTCATGTTTGTAAGCCTGGCTTGACCCTGTGATCCACCTGTCTCAGCCTCCTGTCTCAGCACTGGTATTACAGGAATGTGCCACAGTCCAGGGATGGTGATTTTTTTAACAGAAAAATTAGCTTCTTTTAATTTGGCAAATCTTTTATAACATTACCTCTCATTTCACATTTTGCCGTAAGAAACCAAGCAGCACCTTCACATTCTGTAAAAGAATTTCTTTAGCTAGCCCATGGAGTTTACTAGATACATTTTCTGCTTTCCATATTATCACAGATAAATGTTGCTAAGTTACCTGCTACCACATGGCAAGAATGCCTTCCCTCCAGTTTCCAGTAAACTATTCCTCACTATCCTTTGAGCTTCACTTACAGTTCCTCAAAAGTCCTGACTTCTGCTAGCAATTTGTTCAAGATACACATGTTTTCACTCCTTAAATTCTTTCTAACTCTTGAACATTATTTTGTCCCAAAGCCACCCACACTTTTAGGCATTTGCTATGGCAGCATCCCAGTTTCAGGTACCAAGATCTGTATAAATTACACAAAGACTTGGTGTTTTAAAATGGCAAACATTAATTCTCTTATAGTTTTTGTGACCTTTAAATTTGTATGTGGTTTGCTTGGGTGGTTTTGGCTTACAAATAGATCAGCACTACAGTTCTGTGACATCCCAGTTGATAACACACACATTCACCATTGTACATGAATTAGAAGAAAGTCAATAAGACCAGCCCCCACTCCAGAGGAAGAACATTCAACTCCATCTTCTGGAGGGGTATATCAAAGAATCAGTGTTCCTATTTTTAAACCACTGTAAATCTGAAACTTCATTTTTTAATGTTGCAGCCCCAGGAGAATAGGCAGCAGAAAAAGATGACTACAATTATATAACCAGAATTTGCCAAATCTTTTAGCTACTGTTGAATTCTCCCTAGCTAAAATCTAATACAGAATTCTCAGTCCTTACCTTAACCTTTCAGTAACATTGCGCATATTTGCTTTTCTTTCCTCCTGAGATGGTCTCTTCATTTGGCTCCCAGAACACCACATCCTCCTGACCTTTCTCTTGCCTCTCATTGACTCCGTGCTCTCAGGCTCATTATTTACCATTTTCTCCCCATCTCTCCAGTCCTAAAACATGAGAGTGCCCTAGAGTCCATGGCTTGAACCTTGTTTTTATGTATCCTCAGTCCCTTGCTGACCTTATGCAATCCCTAAGATCTTTAAACAGAATGTTCACTTAAAAATGCCAAATTTGTATCTCTCTTATGTAACACTTTCCTCAGTCTAAACTCATACCCAGCCACAGCTTCACTTGAATGTCTGCTAGGTCTCCTCAACTGAGCATGCCTGAAGGGAAGCATTTCATCTGCATATCACACAAGTTGCTTCTCCCCCTGTCTTCCCCTTTCATTGTGGTATTTCTTCTCTTCTTTTTTCCTTGTTTTCCCCCCACGGCCCCCTCTCCCCACTCATCTCCCTTTCTTCTATCTCTCCCTACACTTTTCATCTTTCAGCAAAATCTCCATTCTACCCATAAAATAAATCTACCGACCACTTTTCACAAACTCCACAACCACCACAGTGGCTCAGGCACCCACTCCTGGATTATTGGAGCAGTCGATGGTCCCTTTCCACCCTGGGCCATACAGTCTGCTCCTAGCACATCATGCAAAGTGATCCTGTGAAACATAACCCAGTTCACATCAGTTCTAAGTCTCCGGTACTCCCTGTTTCACTCAGAGGGAAGCCTCCGTCCATAAAGTGACTCTGGTGGCCCTACATTGTCCAGCTTTTGCCTTTTCTTGGACCTCCTCCCTTGCAGTTCTCTCTTTTTATTTATGTTGTTTGATTGTTTCTTTTGGAATAGAGGATGGAAACCAGTAGTATTTTACCTCCAAGTTACATCTCCAACCCTTTTTAATTTTTCATTTTGAAGCAGGGTCTTGCTAAGTTGCTGAGGATCTCATTAAATTGCTGAAGTTGGTCTCAAACCTTCAATCCTCATATTTTAGAGTCCCAATTCCTAGCATTACAGGCACACACCAGCAGTCCAGCTACACTTCTTGCTTTTGTTCATCTGCTAGTCACATTTCCCTGCTGCTCTTGTTGAAACACACCAGGCACAGTTTTGCCCTGGTCCTGCTGCTAAATACTGTGCTCTCAGATTTCCTGTGATTTTGCTCTTGAGCTCTTCATATCTGACTAGGTGTCATATTCTAGGTGAGACCTACTCTAATTGCCTGATTCAAAGTGTTGCAGGAGAATGGTCCCCACAAGCCTAGTCTCAGAGACAAAAGAAAACTCCAGAGGCCAAAAGTAGGATAAGCAGGTCTTCCTTTAATCAGCAGCTGAAGACCCAGACCCAGGTAATTTCCCACTTTCTGGGCCTCAAACAAAGATTCCAACCCTTATATACAGTTGGTCTCTTAACTTTGAGAAGGGAAAAGGGGAAATATGAGATTTATTACACTTTCACCTAGCAGGAGCATGATACCAAAAGTGGAAAGAGCACATTAACTCAAGGTCCTGTCTCAAGACCTGACTGGACTAGTGCCCCCTTGCTTAGATTTAGAGAGGACCCCTGCTGTTCCAGTCTCTAGCTTGCATAAAGGAGGGGCTGGCCTCACTGATTTGCAAGTCCTTTCTGTTTACCTTCTCTGCTAATTATCAGCACACTGGCAGCTATGGGAGAGCTTTTTCTTTTTTCATAAGTCTAAATTCTTAACTAATAATATTTTCATGGCTCTGTCTATTCTTTCCCGTATCAAAAGTTTTTCCCCCCAATAGTCCCAAGTCATGTTTCTTCTGCTTTATTTTCTCCATAGCAATTATCACCATCTAACCAACTATTCCTTTTGCTTATTTTTATAGGATATAAACCATAAACCATGAGGAAAGGATTTTTTATTGTTTTTCTCCTTGCTTTGTTGATAGCACCTAGGACATGTAGGTGCTATCAACAAATACATCAATGTATATCAACAAATATGACATGTAGGTGACATTCAATAATTGTGCATTCGTTTCTTCATTCTCATCTTTCTAAATTCTCCTCTTTTTCTCTTCAGACTGTTCATACTCTGAATCAACTTCCACAGCTCATCAACCAAGACTCTCTTCAGTAACTGAGCCATACGCTGATCTTTCTCACTTAGAATTCCTTCAGCACCCATTACACTATTAGGACATTTTAAAAACACTCGTCTCTGTGCTCCATTCTCTTCAATCTCACACATATATTCATGTCTTTTTTGTCTAAATAGATCCTTGAGAAACCATATTCACCTCCACCTTTTTTTTTTTAAGAACTACTCTTTTGCTTCTTTGCAATTATGTAATACACACTTTATAAATTCCTGTTTCATAAACAATTGTTAACCCATAGAAATGTACATTTGATGGAAGATGCTTCTTCAGAACAACAGAATGTTTTTGTAAAGGGCATACAATCATTTTCGACTTATACAGTAATAAGTTCCAGGAAAAACCAGCTGAGCTACACTAGAAACTCTAATATTCATACAATTATTATATTCTCTTTAAGAAACAGAATCTACTTTTTCACATGGGCTAAAAATCCTAAAATGTTCAAAAAAATTTAAAAAGCTCTACTGAGATTTAGCTTCTTGCCATGATATTCTAAACTATTTCAGCATTGTGTAAGGTATTATACAACACTGCAATTTATATGCTTCTACAAGTCTCTCTCCAAGTGTTTGCAAATTAGTTCATTTCTAAACCTGCTTCTGATATCCCTGAAGGTAACTAAAAAAATGCCTTAATATGCAACCCAAGTATAAGACAATATCGAAATCAGTTATGTCAGCTAAATATTGCCATAAGAACAGCTAAAAATTTTCTGATATTTTGAAATGTTAGAGAGCTCATCAAATGATTATACTAAGAATTATGCACATGGATTATTTCTCTTTCTGGGAATTTAACATAATCCTCTGCTTTTTTCTAAGTTAATCTCCTTATTATATCATGACTCAGATTTTGCTTTGGGATGATATAGATTAAAACTGCCTCAGTCAGCTCATCTTTATCTCACTCATCGTGCCTTTGATACAGACCACATGTGTCTACTTTGGTTCCAATCAGTCTTCTTAGGTTGTTAAAGACAGACGTGCACGCACAAATTCAAAATACTGAATTGGGAATATTAGTGCTTGTGACTAAATCTTCTTTGAGCAAGAAAATTGATATTTTAAAGAGAAAGCAGATTTTCTGAAATATATTCACAACTTGAATTAAGACCAGCATTTGATTGCATCTGACTCTAGTTCAGAGTTTTTCTAATTTGTAAATAAACTCAAATACAATTTTCTGCTTTGTGAGTGTGTCTCTCTCTCTCTCTCTCTCTCTCTCTCTCTCTCTCTCTCTCTCACACACACACACACACACACATACACACACACAATCCTGTTTACCTGATTAAATTGAAACTTTTGTTAATTTACTATTTTAAACAATTTTAGAGAATATATACAAAAAGTGAAAGAATATTAACCTTACATACTGGTTTTGCTTAATTTTACCATATTTTACAGTTTATGATATATCTCATAAGTATAATTGGAATACGTTGCTTTGTCTGTTAAGATAGGAATTCATCATACGTAACAAGAAAATACCTATCATATCTATGCATATGATCTCAGAGCTAACAGGACCTCAGCTATCTCTAACCCATGGACTTCTGACTTTTTTCCACCCCAGCACATCTGAGAAACATGAGTCATCAACAGGAACTCATCAAGGCAGTGTATTGGTTTCTTATTGCCATTAAAATGAATTACTGCAAGTTTAGTGGGTTAAAACATCACAAAACTATTATCTTACAGTTCTATAGGTCATTTTGAAATGAGCCTCATGGAGCTAAAGTCAAAGCATTTAGCAGTGCAACTATCCTTTCCAAGACTCAGGGGAGGAGATGCTCCTAACATTTGCCAGAGTCCAGAGGTTTCCCTCCCCATGTCCCTTGAATTGTGTCCTGCTTCTAGCGATCATGCCATGTGGACCTCTCCTCTGACTCTAATACTCCTATCTCCCTCTTATAAGTACCCATGGATTACATTAGGTTGACATGGATGATCCCGGATAATCTACCCATTTTAAGATCCTTCAAAACACATCTTCAAAGTCCCTTTTGCAATGCAACATAACATTGACAGGTTTTGGAGATTAGGATATGGGCATCTTTTTTGGGAAGAGGCATTCTGTCCATTGAGGTAATATTCTCAAGTAAGGGGAAAGAATATAGTTGTACATATTTTTTAGAAAATAAGCAGTATTTCATGGTGGTTGAGACTATGACCTAACTCAAGATCCCAATTACACCACTCAGAAGTTATAAAATCCTAAGAAAATTATTCAAACTTTGTACTTCAGTTTTATAATCTGAAAAACTTGGAATTATAATATTAGTAACTAATTCATACTCTTGCTTTAAGGGTTAGTGAACCTTAACATTAGGACTATTCCTGTATTTAGAGTTAATATATGCCTTTATTTTCTGGGAGTGACTAATTCAATCCAGACTTGACAGATGAATAAATTGAGTCCCTGTGAATCTAATAATTTACTCAAAATAATATAGTAGAATTAAATTGGAAAGCTTGTCATATTAAAATTATTCTGTACTAAGCCGGCCGTGGTGGTGCACGTTTGTAATCCCAGCATTCGGGAGGCTGAGACCGGAGGATCCAGGTTCGCGGCCAGCCTCAGCTACCTAGTGAGGCACTCCACAACTTAGTGAGACCCTGTTTCAAAATAAAGAATAAAAAATAGGGCTGGGGGTATAGCTCAAAGGTAGAATGCCTCTGAGTTCAATCCTCAGTACCGCAAAAAAAAAAAAAAAAAAAAAAAAAAATTATTCTGTACTGTTAAACCAGCATTTGATAAATGCATTTTCAGTGGTACCAGCATGTAAAACATACCTATGTTCTCAGTAGTAGTAATTCTTAATCCAGTAATATCGTCAACAGAACATGTCACACTTACTTTAGTAATGGGAATCCTATAGATATCTTTGATCTCTTTCTCAACTTTCCATAGCTTGATAGGATCATATTACATTCTCTAAAGTGTATTTGACAAATTAGTACAAATTTGAGAAGACCCAAAGCCAAAGCATTTCATGATGAACTTGTCCTGGATTTTAAATTTCTAGATAATAGTGTATATTGACATTTCTATGTTAAGATGACTTTTCAGTCTTCATTGAAAAAATTCTCAACATTTATGTTTTGTTGTTGTACTGTTGTTAGTGTATTGTTAGATCTGCAACACAATCAACTAATCCTTTCACCAAATTGACCATTAGAATAACCAGATTATACAAATTTTGGGAGGTGGGGCCTAGTGGAGGGAAATTGATCAGTGAGGGTATGTTCTCACAGCTTGTATCTCCTCTCAGGTCCCTTTCTCTCTTTCTCTTCTTTCTTGCTGCCATGGGGTGAGCACTTGGATACCTCATGCACTCCTCATCATATTTTTTTTTGGTATTGGGGATTGAGCTCAGGGGTATTCTACCTCTGAGATATACCCCAGCCTTTCTTATTTTTTATTTTTAAACTGGGTCTCACTAAGTTGCTCAAGACAGGACTCGAACCTGAAATGCTCTTGTTTCAGCCTCCCAAGTGCTGGGATTATAGTCATGTGCTACCTCACATGGCCTGCCATGTTTTGCCTCACCAAAGGCACAAAGTGGCAGAGCCAGTGAACACAGACTGAAACTTCTGAAACTGAACCAAAACAAATCTTTCCTCCTCATAGTTACCCTCCTTGTGTAACTCCTTTGTCACAGTGATAAAAAGTTAGCTAACACAGTTCCTAATTTTAAAATAATGCTTAAGAATCTTTGCAACCTAGGATTAGGGATCTGGGAGTACATGTTATGATCCTTCTCCCTTCATCTGACCTGAAATGAATTTTTTTAGATCATTTTTTTTACTGATA